>JAQIXG010005448.1:0-11439 GCA_034700105.1 Oconnorella tubifera | reverse complement strand
AAAAACTAATGAACACTATTTTGAAACCGGGGGGGAAATCGGGGGGGGGGAAAGTGGGGGGGAAATTAGTCAAATTTTGGGGGGGGGGGGAAATTTCGGGGGGAAAATTTCCGGGGGAAGATTTCCGGGGGGGGGGAAATTTCCTGCTTCCCTTCTATATGACTTGTCATATTGAAGTGGTAGTGGACTTAGACGCAATTGATCTGAGTTCAATTCCCGTGAATGCTCACTACATAACTAACTCCTCTCTGCACCCTTTGGTAATATGCCTAACTAATATAATTAATAGCTTGTCCTAAACATTATTTATATGACACTATAAGTCATGATGTGAAACGTAACATAAATTTATTTTTTACGATTATAATGACTATTGCGATAGAATGCACACAAAATTGAAGATCATTACTGGCAAATTTTTATCTAATAAATTGAGTTGTTACGCCTATATTTTTATGAAAACTTTTACTTTGTTCTAATGCTTTTAATTAAGTATTAATGTTTGATATTTCATTAACATTTAATTATGTTAACATATTTGTTAATCAATTATTTCATTGAACTGCTTCTAATTAATAATAAATGTTATACGAAATGAAACTATAATGTAGCCTATAAATGTCCTAAATTCATTATTGATATTATATTTCAATATTTATATACACAGAAATAATAGATATGTTGCCATTCCTAGTTTTTATTTCTGTAATTATGGTATCACAAACAAGAATTAAATTAAGTTCAGTAACATTCAAAAGTAAGATGCACTCGATGATTTTTTTGAAATATTAAACATAAATAAAGTTATGTTTTCAAACATTGGAGACCTATTATATATACTAGTGGCTATTTGTGTCTCATCAATAACATGTTGGCATATGACTGTACAACATAAGCCGAGAGAATCAGTACAAGGCATCGCCTGGCACGCGTTTAATGCCTCAGGCGCGATCAAAGGACAGGTAGATCTGCTGCCCCCGAATCTCCCCTTCGATCCCCCCTAATATTTCTAATCTAATCATTGCATAGTAGCCTAATAAATACTATAATTGCATGTGTTACAAACATTCATTTAGAAAAGCGCTCACCTTTCTCGTCAGAAATTAATTATTTTTTCAGGAATTTTCTGGAATTGATTGTTGGAATTTATGTTCCTTAAAAATTCATTAAAGAAAAATATTTTCAAGTTTTGCATCCATTTAATCATACTAATACAATAGTATTTTTAAAATTATAAAATGAAAAGAGCCGTGCAATAAAAATTCTTTTTATAGCATTGGTCTCCACATGATACTGGTGTTAAATAGAATAATTGCAGAAATGTTACATTTAGCATTTAGCGAAAGGCTGTTAGTGTGAGCTATACCAGACAAAAGACCCCGAATACATTAACCCGACAGTATCGCCTCGTTAATTAACTTAAAAACCTTGATACTTCTAACCCTAAATTTAACTCTAACCCTGGTATTAGTCTAACCATAACTTCAATCCTAGCACTAATCTTAACCCCAAACCAAACCGTAGGAATTAATAATTATCGGGGTCGATTTGTCGATATTGTGACGTAGGCTATATGTGGTTTGATGCGTATTGAAGCTGAAAGCAATGAATCCAGATTTATAGCTATTACCTGCTGCTGCCAATGCAGCTTGATCCAATACATGATCAATACTTGATGCAGCTGAGATACCTATGTAATTATTGCCTTATAAATATACACAGTAATTGTCTCTGATCTACATAGAGGATTATATATATATAGAGAGAGAGACCAGCCTACAGTGTGTTCTGAATACTCAGGCTAAAAGTTCATTAAAAAGAATAATTATAATACAATACAGATTGTACATAACATTCAGCACTTATAATATATTGATAAACATTGTTGTGTATATGACATAACCCAATTTCGGCTATGTGCCGTTTACTCTATCTTACATGAATATGCCTATATTCTGTTTAAATTGTTTTTATCAAAGCAATCAGTTATTTAAATATTTTATTAAATACTTTTTATTTAATTTAAAAGAATGGACCATGTACTTCGACTACTATATACTTGCTGCACGTTTCCCATATATACGCCAACAGAAATCATCATATCTCCCTCTATATATATTGACAAAGAGATAAGATTCTGATTACAAATACCTTTCTCATAAGAATTTTGCGATAAAATGATTCTATCAAAATTGACACCATGGTGTAAACTACAGTTAAGAGCCAAAAATTACGCAATATAAAATTAGATAACTAAAACACACTAAACAATTGCTACAATGAATATATATCAGCTATTTATCTGTCATGGGATCACATGATTTGGATCACCGTGTCACCGCTTAGAACAGGTAACAGCTTAGAACATGTAACAATGAGTGCCTGACACTGCAGTAAAGACTGCAGCCAATTTAACTCTCTCTCTCTCTGCATTTCATATTGAAACTGTTTCATTAGACCAGAAGCGTGAAGGCGGCTCAGGTAAGTTGCGAAGTTGTTGTCTATTGCAATTTGTATATCAAATACAATTACAGTACAATGCAATTATAAATTGTAATTGCTTTACAATTAATAAAGTCATCGCATGCCAATTTCGTAACAATTACTTTGAATGACTATTGATATGGTAGGTCTGTCAAAAATAACAGAATGTATACTTAAAGATTATTAATTAAGCATGACTGATGAAGTCATTTCATAATAATAAATTAAAGATTTTTCTTTTAAGTTATGCAAATAAATATGTAATTGTTTTAATAAGAAGTATATTAGTAAAACTTAATTAGCTATAGTCGTTTGGACATTTATAGTTCAGTTTAAATTTTTAAACTAATAACGAGTTTATAAAAATTTAAACATTAAGAATTTTAAAAATTAGAAGTTTTCGAAGTTTAAAAACTTCAAAACGTGTAACTTCGGTACGCCTGTACTTATATGACAAAATTCAATTTCCGATGGTTACAAATACTGTTTATAAAAATTTAACAATTTACTTAGGAGACAAAAATCTTACACATACCAATATACATAGCGGTAATTACAAGAACATTTTGAATGATCTTAATTCTAAATTATCCTTAGGCCGGTTATAAGTTTTGCCATTCATTTTAATTTAATAACTTTCTTTTTGTCTATGTACTGGCTTTGATATTTAGAGTCATGTAAAATATTCTGTTTGGTAGCCTAACTAGCATCAAAGCCTGTCAGACGACAGGCATAAAAAAGAAAAAAAGACACAAATGTTTAAATGTGAAAAATCATTTTATTATCAACTATCAACTATATTTAAATATTTCAACTATATTACTAATATTTCATCCAATTTGAGTAGTAGCCTTGATTCAATGGTACCATTGAGAACCTTGGATCTATCTTAATAGCTTAATTATAACGAGTTACAGACAGACGAACTTAGCCAATTATTATATTAGATATTAGTGTTGGCATTTACATGTTTTCTGTTGCGTTAATTCTTACAATAATAATAATATTTTTCTTCCAACTACTAAATATAAAATTCATTTTTAACTTTCCAGATTAAACTTTAATGGAATGAAATCCACAAGCAACATGTATGAACAATTTGGTTCTCGTGGTGAAGTCCAGGATTCGAACTCTGGCAACTTCCATGGAGTTACCCCATCAGTAAATGTACCACCAGGAGGATCAAATAATGGTCCCCAGGTCATCTTCATTCAGACGCCTAAGATGAAGAGATCATTTGAACGCTATGCATCAAAGACTTCCTTTATTCTTGGCTGCATTCAAATCATTGCTGGTGGGATGTCTATCATACTGGGCATTGCCAATCCACTGACTTGTGGTCTTTATGGGATGATAGGCATTGGCATCTGGGGAGGACTGCTGGTAAGTTGTTAGTAAACAATCGAGTAATGCTAGATGGTAGCTATAATATATTATGTATTAAATTTATGACATTTGAGCTTGCAATAACGTATGCGGTAGATGTTGTAGGATAAATAAATAATTTAAAACCTAGTTCTGTTTATAATTTGCGATAGCCTCTGATATTGAAATGTTTATAAGCGATTTGAATAAAACTACAAGAGTGAATCACATCTTTTCATAATTTAGATAAAGTGTGTGTGATCTCTGTGATAGAAGTGATCGAATATAAGAATTACACACAAAAGAAACTAACCTGATATTTAAGTTTATTTAGAATGCATTGAAGGAGGACAAATTGTGCAAATTTGATTTCGATAAAACATTTCCTCATTCTAGTGACATTGCTTTCAAATTATGATAATTTTTGGTTACTATTTCAAGTCCCATTTCTAATTGATAAAAGTTTTATTTCTATTTTCAGTACATTGTGGCTGGGATCTTTGGAATACTCTCTTCCACAAGAAAGACATCACATATGGTAACCAAGTCATCCTACTAGTAGAACAACTGAATATACCATAGTTTAAAGAAATTAGGAAAAAAAATTGTATTGAAATTAGGAAATTAAGTTTAACGTTATGGATTACCGTATTATATGAACGATGTCTCAGATGTAGCTATCAATTTAAGCGTCTTACTAAAGGGTGCAGCTAGTTAGAGAAATAGTGAGCTCTCCGGGACTAACCTGGACTTGTATATACATATGGGCATGTCAAATATTGATTTGTAACATTGCATGTAGAATATACCCATATTAAAATATTAAGGGAAAATATGTTCAGAATGCAATATAAACAAATTTTAATTCACCAATCTCATAGTAGACAAGCAAAGGTAACATCAGTGTAACTAACAATTATTTAAACTCTAGAAATCAAATTTCAGTAAACGAAAAAAGCCAGAAGAAATAAAATGAAAGTAAAAGTGCAGACAATCATCGGTGTTATGATATGATTATGATAATGATGATGATTGTGATGATTGTTATTATACTGACCCAACGTTGATAATGGTGATATATTTATTAAATACTTTATCTATTAAATTATGGTATATAATGTAATATTAATAAGTTTACTATACTTCTAATGTTTTTGCTTTGTGTAGCTGATCACACACATGGTATTGACAGTGATAGCCTCAGTCTGCGCCCTGGTACAACTGGCTATCAATGTAACTGCAGCTTATTATGACAACCTTGTTTACGGTTGCTTCTACTATGATGTCAGCAATGAAGACAGCATCAATGTTAGTCACTTTTCTTATGCTCTCTAATAGTTACTCTTATTAAATCTAGTAAATCATGATTGTAACGTTTCGCTATTATATCGATACTAGTTTATCAGTTTTTTCTAAGACAGAGTTCTCATTAAATGCAGTATATTTGTTTTTATCAGAATAAAAATAGTTATAGAAATAAATGTTATTCCCCCCTCTCCTGATACATTAACTTAACTTTAGTGTTGTTTATATTAACGCGTAATTTCATGTATGTAATTATATGTTTTAGTATGCAGGTACAGTAGCAGTGGACGCGTTGTTAGCTGTCTTTGCTATCATTGAAGGCGTAGCTGCGATCCTTGCCTCAGCTATCAGCTGTAAGGTCGTCTGCTGCTCATCAGCATTCATGCCTGCTGATTCTGTAAGTAAACAAAGATACTTGTAGTTAGGCCTACTTAAAAATATATTTACAGTTAGGCCTACATAGCTTACTTAACTCAACATTACCATCATTATCAGTTTTTGTCACAGCATAACATCGCCTTGAATCTCTTGTATTTAGTCTCAATGTTTCACTTTTCTTATCTTGTAGTAAGATCTCTTTGCAACTAGATTAATTGTAATTCTGTACTTGATCTTTAATTTTCTTTAATTTTTCTACAGTATTAGTTTTACCTTTTTACAACATAATCAATTGGATATCTTTATAAATTGTTATTGTTTGAATTTTGTTTTAACTTGCACTGAAGATTGAAATCATCTTATAGTTGAATCCTTGTTAAATATTTCATTATTATGAATTATTGTTCGATATGTTAATCTATAAATAATTATTCATAAACATAAGGAATGAAATATGGCTTAAGACTTGCATATGTCTGGCCAATCATCATTATGTCTACATTTAGAATACTTTACAAATAATTTGTTAAAATGTTAATGAAGACTCTCCTTTCAGATTGTTATTTCAATTAATTTGAATAAGTATTAACTATTAATTACTATCGATCGTCCTAAAATTATCAGATAATTCCTTTGATAATTTGATTTATTGAATGTGTTTCCATCAGGGATCAGGATTTGGTTCTAACGTGCATAGTGGAGCGCCACCTGGCGCTGTAGTCTATTCATTGTCATATAATGCATCGGCTGTTAGTAATCAGATGGCAAGTCCATACGCACCTGATTTAATGAATGTTAACACACACAATGGTTAGATTAGCATTAGATTTTACACTTTTACAATAGAAACAGTAATTCGTTTAAAATGTAAACTTGTAAATGTTTCAAATATATATTTATATCACATGAATATCACATAAAAATTTAATGATAGTATAAAAACTGTTAAAGACAGTTTAAACAAGTATTGCAGATGGAAATTCGATTGACAGAGGTTAAAAAATTGAAAATTGTCTGGGGAAACTGTCAGGAAAATAAAAACTTTTATTAAAACTTAGTAATGTTTTAATAAATGTCTAGAGAGTTCTTTATTGCAGTTATAAATAAATTTCTGTCTGTTTAGATGTTGCTTAATTTGTTAATAAAAAAGTGACATGCCTTTTAGTATGCGTATTGCATTTTCTAATATTTCATACAGTTACAATAATATTCATTATTGTAAATGAATATATTTAAAATTGTATATTTTATTGTAAATCGTCACTAAAATATATTCCATTCTATTGACTCTAATTGACTAATTAATTAATCGATTAAAAGTCTTAATTTAAGTATCGGTAATTAATAATAACAACTAATGACTTGCAGTAAATAATATTAATTAATTTTTTTGTATTAATTAGATGTTCTATTGAAATATTTATCAACGATTAATTTGAGTTTCTCAAAATATGATATGATTTTGGTATTCAAATTCTGTTATAGCCAAAAAGTCTTAATTAAAAGCCGTATATTAAAGAACGTCCATTTCTTATTGTATTTCCAGGTAAGATAAACATTGGGTACACGTCGCACCAAGAACAAATCAGCACGACTGCAACAGCCCCCATGTACCAAACTGTGCCGCCATCCTACTCCATGTAGATAAATAGATTCATTGACATTCCATTCTTTGACTCTTATGCGACCCAATTCAGAAACAGTTCCGAAGTTTTTTACCCCAAGTATTTCTTAAGATTGAGAAGATAATTTTTCTAAAGTCGAAATTTATCTTATCTCCAAGTCAATTCACGTACAACTTGTATTGCAAAACATGAAAAACTATGGAAGAATTTAAGACAACCTTACTTTCTTCTTAAGTTCTTCTTAAGTTTAGACTTTAGAATTTTTGTGGATTGCAACTCAGACATAGAAATCTTCTAGGTTCTTCCTCGGTCAAATTTTTTCTAAGGTGTTTTTATGAATTGGCTCTCCCTGCTGAGCGTTTTATCAAATTTCAAACTTTTGCAATGTTGACTGCTATGCAGCTTTATTCCAACGCTTTAAGTGAGTTTCAAGCGCTACTGTGACCTGTGATTTATATGTGTAATTTAAATTGATGGACTTCTGTGTACATTTTTTTCATCCAAGGACAAGCTTTTTAATTAGCATGTGAATTATCACAAAAACAGATTTCTCTTTTAAAGCTATTTTAAATTTTTACTCAGTTTATGTGATAGAAGCAATTGTATATGATATTAGAAACGTGTGTTTAATAGATGTTGTGATATTTAAATGAGAATTTGAGTTATCTTAAAAAACGGTTTTTTGTCTTTCATTTCGTAGCTTGATACTATTGTTCACTTCTTTTTTAAACATTTGTTAAATTGTATTGAACAAATTGTCGCGATACTTTATTTCTTCCTACTTGAGTAGAATATTACTGTCATTCTATCTTAGAGAGTGGATTATTGCTATTCTCTGAGCAGTGTACGGCATTGAACAAATTTAAGGCTAAATATCACGATTAGACCAAAAAAGAGAATTACTGATAAATAATGACTTTTATTAGTAAATATATCTAGTTTTAATGAATAGATATTGTACTTATTATCAGACATTAGTCGATCGTTCGATCTATCTCCGCATACCTTATAAAAGGTGTTTATTGTGCAAAAGTAATTTGATTTTAATTTTGTAATTTTGTTGCTTCTATGATCCGACTAAATATCTTGCAAACGTTGCATTTTTTAAAGTTAAAGAGTGAAGTTTAAAAACTGAAATTCCCATTTAACTGACCTTTATTTATACAAAATTTAGCTAGCATTTATATATGCTGATAAAATGACCGTTTTTTTATTACAAATTGAAGAAATGTTTCGCACAACGCATCAGTAAACTTATTCAAAATTGAAAGTATACTCGAAGTAAATAATCGATGAAAAATTAATTTTTAACGCGATGATTCTAATTTTATGAATTTTATCAATTGTTAAAATGCAAGAAAAAAACATTCGCTATAGCCATGCGGAATCAAAAAAATGAAGTCTCTTGTAGCCAGTTCTATTACGGAGCTCCTTATATTGAGCAGACTGCGCAAGTCATCTCGTTTCCGTCCACATAAGCTGGACAAGGCAATGTTCCGCAGCCAGCTTGTACCGGATACAGAGCTCCACCTTGAGTATTAGCACTACCTCCAGCTCTTATCTCTGGCTCCTCGTCCATACAGATGTATTCAGTACGCAGACGATCATAGAATTCACTCATCAGATACCCTTTGTATTCAACTTTGAAATCTGAATTTCCTGGCCCGCAGTCCTGTCTACCAGTCAACATAAAGTTTGTTGAACTATTTGGTACGTAGCAGACAACACATACTGCATCCTGGTCGCCTATGTTGGCACCTTCGAGGTTTGTGTCCAGGAATGGTTTACTGTCTGGATAACCACCAGCAGCAAATACTTCAAACTCCACTCCGTAGATTAAAGCTGACCAGGCTTGGAATCCAGGAACATTGTTCTTACCCCACTGAGGAGTCTCGTGGGAGCACAGAAAGTTCGCTCCATTGCCGGTTTGCGTCCAGAACGATGTAGTAACATAGCCTAAAATAAAAACTAAATCAGTAGCAAATGTCACTAGGATAAATTGGGGTCAAATCAACTCGCCTACTGGGGAACTCGCCTACTGGGTAACTCGCGTACTGGGATCTCGCCTACTGGGGATCTCGCCTACTACTGAAATTTTAAATAATGTTAAATAATAAAAAATCAGAATTAATATCAAAAATAAATAAAATTAAAAAAAGTAAAATTATAAAATAAATAAATTATAAGATAAATAAAAAGATAAAAAAATAAATTTTATTAGAATTAATAATATTAATTATAAATTTTATTTATAGTAAAATTTATTGTAATTTAAAATCAAATTTATTTTAAATTTAAATTAATGAATAATATAATTTTCCCAGAAGGCGAGATCCCCAGTAGGCAAGTTCCCCAGTAGGCGAAATTCCCAGTAGGCGAGATCCCCAGTAGGCGAGTTCCCCAGTAGGCGAGATTCCAGTAGGCGAGTTACCCAGTAGGCGAGTTGACTCAAAGCCGGATAAATTCACCACTTCGCGATCACAGCACTTGGCCTATTGATCCATCAATTACATTTATGAATTCACTTGACACAACTTCATTTTACATCGCATTAGATTTCTTTTTCAGAGCTTCACTATTGTGATAACAAATTAGCGGAAATTATCATGCACGCGTGGCGATTTAAACTATAAACAATCATTGATCATGGGGTAATACTAAAATCAACATCAGATGACTTGTTTTATAAAACCAAATTGAAGAAGACATTTTTATATCTTGATTTAAAAATAATAATAATAGTTTGACTGCATATCTAGAAAAAGCGTAATTTGTGACTAAAATAGGCTGAAATTTCATTTACTGAAAGATGTAAATGCCTTCGTGGAAATAGATGTTACAAAAAGTTAGCTATAATTCTTGCACAGTAGTAGCCTATGACACTTTTTTCAAACTTCTCTAGCAAATTATCTAAAGCACAGGACTCAGAGACGACAAGTTCAGGTTCGATTCCCGTGAATGCTGTTATATAATATATCTTGCTAACTAGCTGTACCCTTTAGAACGAGCTAAAACTAACGCTTTATCTGAGCCAAGGTTCATATAGTACGGTCATTCATAAGGTTAAATCAATAGATGTAATTAATAATTAATATCCGATAGATAATAAATAAACTATGGAGAGTTGGCCGTTAAACAACGTGTAGAAAACTGATATACTGTATTTAATTTAAACAGTTTGACAACAATGATATAAATTCTCTCGTTATAACTTAATGATTTTCATATAACGTAATATTGGTTAGTCGGTGCACTTATATTAAATGCACCGACAAATCATTTTATAACTATTTTAGATTATTGGTAAGTGGAGAGGGACTGAGTTTTATTTTGAGAGGTAGGCCTACGTGATGAGTCGAGATCATGGAGGGGCTGGCAGGTTGGTAGATAGGGGATCCAGGTTTCTAGGTTTTGCATTCCCATGACTTTTGGCGGTTTCAGTTTAATAAATTCTGTGAATAATATGGTCATTTTACAAACCTTTGTACAAGGATCTTGCACCAGCGCGACAAGTTGTTCTGCCCCATCTAACGTAAGTCGAACCCGCATCTGCACATATTTTTATTACGAAATTATTATAGTTTCTTAATATAAGTTTATAAGATTTTAATTAAATGCGAAAATATATAGGAGCAAAATTATCAGCATAGTACATAGCATCCGCTATATCCGCTATATACCGAGCAAAATTATCAGCAAATACATAGCATCCGCTATATACAGTAGGGCCATTTATGTATACGCTGTAAAAATAATATTGTTAACTTAAACACCATAGTGTGAATTCAACAATAGAAATTAACTGTTTCTATCGATAATTCTATACATTTCCGAAGATCATGAGATTTCTAAAAAGTCAATTACAAGATCAACATGTGACATACGACTTCTATTTGGTTTCTAATTTATATAGTACTCGCTGTACTATAGAGAATACAAGTTATACTTCTAACAATGAAAGAAAGAACAGAGGAGCGTGTCTACAGGGTGGCGCAAAAAAAGTGGTACTCTCTTGTGTAATTTAAAATAATAATTTTTTTTAAACTTTTTATTCTGAAAAAACTTGTAAATTGTTGCCAAATATTAATTTATATAAAATCATAAATCAAATTCAATATGTGTTCCCCGATTCTCAACAGTTTTTTCTAATCATCTGCGCCACTCGTCAATGCTCCTGTTTATAAACCGTTGAGACAAATTTTGCAACTCTTCAACAATGGCCAATTTCAGTTGTTCTATTGTTGCAAATTTACGACGAAGGTAGACTTTTTGTTGGAGGGCA
>JAQIXG010005447.1:0-11439 GCA_034700105.1 Oconnorella tubifera | reverse complement strand
CACTGCCCCCCCGCGGATCCAAAACTGGGCACAATCGCCGACCCCCCTAAACGCAAAAAACAACCCCTACCCCCTAGAAATATTTTTTACATCATTGCAATAAAAATACACTCATTTTAATACGCAATTAAACTGTATTTGTTTTTATAATGAATGTTTTTATTGTTAATTTGTAGTTTTTTGTCTTTTGTATTTAAACAAACAATATCACAAATAATAATTTAAAAGTCAAAAATTAAAAACGTCAAAATTTGAATTTAAAAAAAAAATTAACATATTTTTTTTACCGTGATTGAAATTTTCACACCCCTCTCCCTCCCCGCAGTTTTTCCTCCTCACTGCACCGTTACCCGCCCCTCTCCCAGCCCCGCCCCCTTCCCCCGCCCCTCCCTCATCGCAAAACAAAACCCGTTTCACTTCCGTTTCGCTGTTATTATGCGGTAGACTTTTTCCGAATGTTTCAGAAACCATTCCAAAAAGACGCGTCGTTTCATAAGATTCGTTCTGTTCTTGTTTCATAGAGTTCCACAGTAATTCCGCATCGTCGTGTTCCTGTTCCAAGTCGCTTTGATGTCGTTCTGTTTCATTTCTACATCGTTCTAATACGTTCTGATATTCCGGTATTATTCCGTTTTCTTCATGTTCCACATTGTTCAGCAAAAATTCCGCTTCGTTCCTATATAGCTCTACATTGTTCCGATATTCTGGTATTGTTCTGTTTTCTTCACGTTCCACCGTATTTTTATCACGTTCCGCTGCGTTTCTACATTGTTCAGCTTCCGTTCTCTCCCTGAGACGCTGTCGGAACGAATTAATCCCCCCAAACTTCTCCCCCATCTCCCCTAAAAATGCTCCCCCCCCATAAACTTTCACCCCCCCGTACTCCCCCTTCAACCCCCCCTTATCCGACACACCCACCGTCTCTTCATTTAACTCCCCTCCTCTTTCCATATTATCTGTTCCACCGCTCCACGGAACATTATCAAAGATTCCATTGTTCCGTGGAACATCATCAAAAATTATATCATTCCGCAGAACATCGTCGAAATCTTCCAGTTTAGCCGGAGACGACGGCTTAGCGGAAAACGCAGCCGTCTTTCTACTCAGCGGCTCTACAGCCACCTGGGTAATAACGCTATCTGAGGTACTATCATCATTTTCCGGGGAACTTTCCCCTCCCCCCAGGGGGGCGCCCCTTCCCAACCCCCCAGAATTTTTAAGTTCATCAAAATTCGAGGAGGGGTCGAGTCGTAAATTTTCAAAACAAAAATTTAACTTAGAATCGGTTTCTGAAGTGACGAAATTTTCGTCTTTTTCTGAAAGTTTTAAATTCGTGAGATTGCACGGAGGGTGGGGGGTAATTTTTAAATCGTCAGGGGGTGGGGGGAAATTTAATTCGTCGGTTAAATCTGGCGGGGAATTATTTTCGGAAGACATTAAGTTAATTTTTCGGATTTTTTCCGAATGTTCGGGATTTTTTTCCAAATTTCCCTCCCCCGAAGCGAAATTTAAATACGGCCCCGCGTCGTATTCCTCCCCCCGATCTACGTCTAAAATTCCCTCCTCGTTATTTTGAAAAAAATCATAAAAATTCGTCTTTTTTCTGAAATAAAAATCATCTTTAGTTTTTGCGTCGAAATTAATTTCCGAAAAATCATCATTTTTTGTACCTTTAATAAAACCGCGGGGGTCGCCACTTAAAAATCTATCTTCCTCTCGATAATAACAAAATTCTTCATCCCCTGATTCTACTTCCGGTTGATCCGAACGACCCTCCCACGTGACTCGATTTCGGAAATCGTCCGAAAAGTTCGAATTTTCGACGAATTCGGACGAAAGGGGATCGTCGGGGTTTATGTAGGACAGTCGAGGGAGGTAGGAGAGGGTTAGGGGGGCGGGGGACGTCCGAAGGTCGGGAATGGGGGACCGGGGGGACCGGGGGGACCGGGGGGACAGGGGGGAAGCGTTTAATTGAAAGACGTAACATTTTTCATCGTCGTCTTCATCATCTTCATCATCCATCACAATTACTTCATCCATTAGATTAATTAGGGATTAATTAATTTAATTACACGTATAATTAATTAATTAATTCATTCATTAATAATTTAATCGTAATTAATTAATTAATTAATAATTAAATGAGGACAGCTGATAAACATAAACACACAAGAACAAAACAAATTATCGTAAAATTATACATTTTTACTAAGAATGATTAAAAGCATTATTTTAATGTAAAAAAGCATTAATTTAATTAAAATGCCTTATTTAACGATTAAAACGCATTATATAATGATTAAAACGCATTATTTAAACTAGAATTTAAGTTAAAGCATTAGGCCTATCTAAATGTAAGGAAATTTTCATTTACCAGTAGAATTGTTAATATTTGGAACTCTTTACCAGACAGTACTTATTTTTGTGGACTCTGTAAATAGTTATAAAATATTTCTAGATAAATTTCGGCTTAATGAAGAACTTTATAATAATCATAAAGCGGATTTAGCCGGATAGTATGTATGTTTATTATTTAATTGCATATGTAGTTATGTGTATGTGTATGTTCGTTATTATGAGGTAGACATAGAGGCCAGTTTTGCCTGCGTCCATATCTACGTTACGTTACCTTACGCAAAGTTTCTATTATTCTTATTGCTTAGAATTTATTTAATAAATAAAATATTCAAAATTCAATCACGAAATTACAAGAATAAGAAAAAATGATGCATTTTTATGCTGTGAGTTCATGGAGCCTTATATAATTTAAAATTGGTCAATATAGTATATATATGATTTTATCTTTGAACTCCCAATCCTCCCTGGCTAAATTTAAACTGGGGGAGTGAAAATCGACCCCCGGGGTGTTTTAGAAAATGAAAGTGAGAGGGTCAAGAAGTAGAAGTTAAAAAAGGAAAAAATATTAATTGCCTAGGCGTTTTATCATTTACATTTACCCCCCTCCCCCCAATTAAACATAAAAAGTTCCTGTTATTCCTATTACTTTAACCAGTGATTTGTAGTTGCCAATGGAACGCGGCTATTACTTTCGCTTTCGTAAAATCAATTTAAAATAAAATAATTTTAATTATTAAATGTATTAGGGTTAGACTTAGGGGGATATTTATATTATTATATTGTCTATTGAAGACATGAATCGATCTGAATAAACTTAGCCCTAATTCTAAGTCAAGCAATAAACATTACATTTTTTAATTCCAATAATAACGTAAATAAATTGGCTCAAATTCGTATTCGCACCTCACCGAGTTAGTTTGCATAGGGTTAGAATTTAGGTTTAGATTGTAACTAGAGTCACGATTATGTTTATGGAGACGGATCAGACGTAATTTGCAGTTATTTTCAGAAAATTTATTTGATTTTTATTTTTAATTTGTAAACAATCGCCATTTTATGACCGATAAGTAAAGAAGTACTGCGCGAAACACAAAAGTATTTTTTAAACTGTTCGATGTAGTTTGAATTTCGCGATGAGACTTGTTTTATTATATTCCTCATCATTTCTTATATCCGTTGAGTCATTTTTATTCTAAAACTTCATGTGGTGCGTAACCGAAATGGATCGCATAAATTTCATGTTTATTGTTTTATTTAGAATTAGAGTTCAGCTTATTAAGATTCATTTTTTATTCATTCATATAATATATGATTAATGTATTTTGTTTGTGTAGGCCTATATCCGTTTAAGCTACGTGACAATTTCTGCGCAACTTTGCCAACTCGTCTATCTAGTGGAAAACTCGTTTACTAAAAACTCGTCTACTGTGAGACTTTCTTACTTTTTATATCTTATGAATTATTTGCTAAGTACTTAATTGCTTTCATATTAAAAATATTTTACTTTAGTATTTAAGTTTTACGATGTAATTAAAGCAGTAATTTTTGTTAAATAATTGTAAGACTTTCTTACTGTTTTATCTTTGAGTAATTTTCTAAGTACTTAATTGTTGCATATTAAAGAATGTTTAGTAATATTTAGTATTTTAGTATTTAAGTTTTACGATGCCAATAAACAAAGTTATTTTTGTGATATAATTTTCAAACTGTGCTGATACATTAAATGGCGATATTACAACAATTTTACTAAATCTGCTAGAAATTTATTTAATGGTTAACTCGCCGAATATATAATTATATTGGAATAGTTAAATCATTACTTAAACATTTCTTATTTGAATAGTTAAATCAAGATGGCGAGATCAATTAAAAAAGGGGAAAGTATCGATGACATCACAGAATGTTCCATTTGCTCAGAAATATTCACTGATCCTAAAACACTTCCTTGAATTCATACATTATGTTTAAAATGTCTAGAGAGATATGGTGCAGACAATGATCCAGGAGATGAAGTGTCTTAACCGCTATGTAGAAGGAAGTTTATTGTTTCTCAAAAAGGATTTGGAGATTTACCAAACAATTCATAAATAAGTTACTACTGGTCAATCAGGCGTCATCTGAACAGACTTCAGTCCAAGTTCAGTTTTGTGACTTGAGCCGCCGATCTGACAATAATGAAGTAGAAGCAACATTATTCTCTATGGAATGCAAAGATCATCTTTGCGCAGCATGTTATAAGTTTCATAGAACAATAATTATTAAAACATTGAATTCTCATAAAATTGTTAGCATTAAAGAAAAACCAAGCTCAGAGGCACTTGTGCAATACGCAAAGAGTTACTGTGAGAAACATGAATTATATCTTTATTCACTTTAGATGCAGATTATTATTTTAAGTAATTAACATTTAGCACCGTCACTGTTTTTGAATATTATTTGATAGAATTACGTAGAGATGTAGTTCTCAAATATTTGTCTAATATTAGCACCTGAAACTATCGGGACCATTGGGCGATCAAAGAAAATATAATGTGCTTACTTCAATTAAAACTGGTGGACAAGAGATTTTCAATAAATTGATTCAAAAGTTCGTGGACACAATCCGTTTATTTATCAACAAGGAGGCTGTAGCCGCACATCAGAACAGAAGGAAGCTATTTTGACCACTTAATCTACATATACGATGATAATTGATTAATTTAAATTTTTCTCAGAAATTTACAATTTTTTGATAGAAAGTTGGTAAGTTTTGAAATCATCGAGAATTCTAGGTGAAATTTAGCAGTTAGATGTCAAATTGTTTCCTCCACAAACTGGAAAAATCCTGCGGGCGCCCATGCTATATCTACTGTACATAACATATTGTAAATATTGTTGAATTTTTGACAAAGAAAATTGACCTGTGAAATATCTTCTCAAGTAATTTAAGAAATATTACAACAAAATTATAATAGATGCTGATAATTTTTATAATAAAGTCACTGCTATTTATAATGATAGTACTGTCAGAATATTTACTGCATGTGTTAGCTATGTGGTTTTATTGTAGCATTTACCTCATTAGTAATCATCCAGCTATTTTTCATGTTGTTGTGGGTTATAGAATCAACATTACAGCTTAAATAGTAAATAGATATCAGAGATTAAATTAATTTAATACTTATTGCAGAACTTAATATAAAATAAAGCTCTAATATATCAAAGCAAGGACGACATTCAGATGATATTTTACCTGTATCGGATGTCTGTTTAAATTGTGTATTTTAATTATTTTAAGACTGATTTTGTTTACACATAATAAGTAAAGTAAAACCTATATGCTTGAGAGTATTTTTTTAGTGAATACACCATGCGTGGTTAATTCGCCCTAGGCTGTACGCTGTTTAGTCTCCATTTAAAACATATCGTTCGTCTGTAGCTAATCCAGATCGTCTAATAGAGTGGGGGGGATTCATTTTTCGGTACTTGTCTGTTTGATGACCCCAAAAAATGTTGTATTTTTATTTTTATCAAAGAAACTATTGATACAAGATATTATCAAAACAAATTAATTAAGTTAGTTAATTTAATTAATAATCAAGTATTTAATAAATTTAATAAATGTGATGAATGTAATGTAATTAATGTAATGTAATTAATGTAATGTAATTAATGTAATGTAATTAACTACATATGTAAGTAATATTGTGATGAAGAATAATTGATCTATTTTAAGATGTGATAAAACATCGATGTATTTAATAATAGACTATGAGAATTGTTAGTAATTAACTGTTTAATCAATCACTATGCTTTTTTATATTTAGCAGCCAATTATTTAAGGCATATCTAGATCCAGACAGTCATGTGACTATCTGGCCTTGAAGCTGCTTTGCAACTTTGCAGAGATGCAAAGTTTACTTCAGTCGCTGCCCGGGCGCTGAAAGCGACTCACGTCATTATAACTTTGTAACTAATATTATTATTACTTTATCTAAATTGATTAAATTAAACATTCACGAGTATAAAAGAATTGCTTTATCTGCGTTGTCGCTTCGTAACTTATTATCATCATCATCATCATCATCATCATCATCATCATCATCATCTACAAGTAAATCTTCAGTCCAGTCAACGAGAGACAGATCAACGAATTCAATCGTCCTTCATATGTCCTCAGTCAGCTATCCTATCAGAGATCCTTCCAAGTGGTAACACGGGCCATTTCTGGTCTTGACAGAGATCGTCCTACCTCTAAGCTACGTGTTGCCCCAACAAGTAGTTAGTAAGAAAAGGTCACAGGGTTATTGGTAGTTATCTACACAGAGCCATCTATCGATTAACAGTGAAACATCTGTTAACCCGTACCTAAAATCTCAATCAAAACCCCTGTCTGCATAGTAATAAAAAATTAATAAGTAAAGAAATTAATTAATTAATTTATCTAGTTATTTATTTATATCTTTATTTAATTATTTATTGTATTATATAAAATTAATAAAATAAAGTATAATAACGTGAATTAATTAATTAATTAATAAGCAACTAAATAAATAAATAAATAATGTTACATTACATTAAATAATTAACTGAGTTACATTTTATTTTTGGGGGGTCTGTGAACCGGCGAATGATCCGAACCCAAAAGGTAAACTTTAACCCTAACCCTGCCCTCCCAAGAAAGTCGCCTTTTACAACCCACCCCCTTGCAAAACAAGTCCGCAGTTATCAGCAAACCGGTGATCAAACGTTCAGAGATCAAACATCCTGTGATCAAAGGTCCGCAGTGATCAAAGACTCGGTGATCAAAAACGTCCGCATTAATAAAAAAACCAGTGATCAAACATACGCTTCGATCAGCAACTCGGTGATCAAACGTCCGCAGTGATCAAACGTCCAGTGATCAAACGTCCAGTGATCAAACGTCCAGTGATCAAACGTCGAATGATAACACGTCCAGTGATCAAACGTCCAGTGATTAAACGTTAATTGATCAAACGTTCAGTGACTAAACGTCCAGTGACCAAACGTCCGCAATTTCGCAATGATCTATTGCCATTGCAGTCAAGTCAATGTGATCTGTTGCTACCACTGGTCCCAATGTAGGACTATGAATTTCTCTCTTTGGTAGTTTTAAAAACATTGATACGATTGATTCAAAAGAAGTAGTATGAACTTATACTCGGTATAAAAAACACTGTATAAAGTGCAAAGTTAAGAAGTTAACAGTTTAAAATGAAAGAAATAGTTTATGGCTCCTTTAAAATTATTTCTATTTCTTTGTAACAAAAGCATGTCCCTATTGTATACAAATAATTAATGTGGTTGACATCTTTTAACGCAATTTAATTAAATCGCAAATAGAAGCAAAAAAACAAATAAAAAATTATAAATATAAAATTTGCACTTTATACAATGTTTTTTATACCGAGTATAAGTTCATACTACTTCTTTTGAATCAATCTTATCAATGTTTTTAAAACTACCAAAGAGAAAAATTCATAGTCCTACATTGGGACCAGTGGTAGCAACAGATCACATTGACTTGACTGCAATGGCAATATATCATCATTGCGAAATTTTCGCCAGGACAGAAGTTTCTGCATTTTTCAGAAGCAACAGTTGTTCTCGACGCCAATGTTTGCGCTAGAATTCCTTTTAATGTTCTTGTTCCACCGAGAGTAAGTTTCCAGATCATCCAACCACGCTGATTGAGTGAGTGCCTATACGTTTACACAGTCCAGCGTTCCATTCGCGCCGCTGTTAGCTCCGACTGGAGGCTGGACTTTTTTTAAACGGTATGCGGATGTTTGATCACTAGACGTTTGATCACTGGATGTTTGATCACTAGACGTTTGATCATTGCGGACGTTTGATCGCCGGGTTGCTGATCGATGCGTATGTTTGATCACTGTTTTTTTTTAATTATGCGGACGTTTTTGATCACCGAGTCTTTGATCACTGCCGACATTTGATCACAGGATGTTTGATCTCTGAACGTTTGATCACCGGTTTGCAGATAACTGCGGACTAGTTTTGCAGGGAGGTGGGTTGCAAAAAACGCTCCCAAGAAAGCGACTTTCTTGGGAGGGCAGGGTTAGGGTTAAAGTTAACCTTTTGGGTTAGGATCATTCGTCGGATGATCAGATTACCGGTGATCAAACATCCGAAGTGATCAATTGTCCTCTGAAAAAAGCCCTTGAATCTTTTAAACTGGCTGGGGGATTGAAACTCGTACAACGTTAGAGATAACCAAATATATTTCAAGTGTTTATAGCCTACTGCCTGCTAGCCTGATACGTGGCCCGTTGTTTTTATGACGTTGATATTGCATGAGCTCATCATCATCATCATCATCATCATCATCAGCATCATCATCAGCATCATCATTCTGTCGTAAATGCGTCATATTACTTACATTCGATCATAAGTAATAAATCATATTACTTACATTCGATCACACGTGACTCGAAATAAATATTTCACTCTTTAAGTTAATTAATTAGTTAATGCTTTGTTAAACGCTAATAGCCGGTTACACGAATCGTTTATTTATATATATAGACTCGTAAAATCACACTTTTAGCGAGGCTATATATATGATTTTGTTTTAGTAGACGTCATTATAACCAGATGACGTTTAAGAAGATATTTGACTCGTTAACTGAATTAATGCGTTAATGCTATTGGTCGGTTCCAGTCAATGTATATACGCACTGATTCGTTGAAATTAATTCAAATTACGCGATGATTTTGTTCTAGTAGCTATGACGTCATAAAAACAGATGACGCTGCAGTCCAGGCTATTCAATTAGACTTAGCATGGGGCCAAACTTGAGAAAATGGAGAAGGCCGAGGGCCATCACCATTTTCGTGCAAGGAAGGGTTGAGCCAAAGCGGGTGGAGGGGGGTGCATGGTTTAGAGTGCGTATGCCCCCTCCCCAAAAAATTTGTTCAACTTGTACACGTGCAAAGGTGCATTTTGGAAGCTTTTAAAAGGGAATTTATAAAATTGATCACTTTTAGATAATATCTGGAAATATTGGATGGTGGAGGCGGGGTAAGGTTGAATTACATAATAACTTTGATGGAGCATCACATGCGTTAAGTTGAGTAAAACGCAATAATAATACAGGCTGCCTAGAAAAAATAATCAGTACGTGAAATTTGACTTACTTCTTTTGGTATTTACAGATTAACTTTTTATATTGAAATATAAATTTAATTGTTCAGATATTTTGTACATTTATTATTAAATTCAAGAACAAAAGAACAAAAGTTGAGTAAAAATTCAGACATTTGCCCCCTTCAAGAAATTATTTATTTTTTTCTTTGTAAAAGGTTATGACAAGTTTTTTTGTAAAATAAGGGTCATCACATCTGAATTGAGGTCGAATAAGCTAAAAAAGGTTACCGTATCACATAAATTTTGGTCAAAATAAATTAGGTAATAACATAATTTTTTTGTAAAATAAGTTAAAATAAAAAAATGTCACATAAAAATCGAGATTTTTCGTTCCCCCCCCCCTATACTCAGAAAACAGTTCTGCGCCCCACTCAGCACCCCACAACATTTTCAAAAGTCGGCGCCTAGGGGCGGATTACTACCGTGAAATCTGCCCCTTGCCTAATCAACTGGTTTAATATGTTTGATATTACCAAGGTCACCATCATAAACAGTGGCGGATTCATAGGCGGGGGGGGATAGCGAGGCTCTAGCCCCCCCCCCCTCTAGACTCCTCCGCTGTTTTTTTTATAAAGTACATGGAATACGATATTTGAGAAGGCCCCTAGTTTATTAATAATTGAAATAAAGTGGCCAAAACATCGAAGAAAGATATTTTTATGCTAAAGGTCTAGCTAGAAGGCCTACGATTTACACAAAGAATGTTTGACGATCAGGAATATTGTAAGCTTTCTTAGGAGGTTCAAATTTTTCGGGCAGATTTAAGGGCCTTCAAGCATTGATACTCACAGATCAGCTTATAGCTATTTATTGCCACTGTTACAGTCATTCTATTAATTTGGTCCTGTCAAACCTCCTGAATATGTTTGGTACTGTGGATGATGTTTGTTAATTTTGTGCTCTGCCAAGCGAGTCGCTATGTTGTAGAAATCTGTCGAAGAATCTGCAGTACCAGTGAAAAAGAAGACTAGATTAAAAATATATTGTACCAAGAGATGGATTGAAATACATGACACCATTCTTATATTCAGTGAACTGCTCCCTAATGTAACAGAAGTTCTGGAAGAAATTCAACAATCAAATGATGCAACTGCATCTTCCAAGGCATCTTGTCTCTTGGCAGGAATGAGTTGTCGACATTTTTTTAAACCTTTAGAAATTGCAGTGCATTGCCTGGCATTGAGTGTAACAGCCAGAGGGGAGCTACAGGATAATGAAATTAACATATCTGCTGCCAATGACACTATGCAACATGCTTTAACTTTCCTCAGAAAGATGAGAGAATTTGCCAGGCAAGAGTTGTCATGTATCTTTGCCAAAACGATTTCTGTAGAGTTATAGATTAGAGTTGAAATTACAACACCATGGATAACTGGTCGAGTGGCACACAGGGCCAATATCAAGGCTTCTTCTGCGGAAGAATACTTCCTTATCTTTGCATTCATTCCGTTTATAGATCATCTCATTTCTGAACTTGAAGAGCGTTTACCAAACGCTGCTTGCAAATAATCTGACAAAAATGATAATTTAGCATTGGTGTGTTTCCTTGTCGCAATGTCTGTTGTGACGTGTTGAAATGTATTGTTTCATGGACTTAATTAAATTGTAGAGTTAAAATGTTTGTGTTTTGTATTAAATAAATAGAACATTTTATTTGAATTTTATTTGAATCGATTCTTATTCAAAATGTGTATAGGTTCATTTTAATTCAATTTGTTCTGTTTGCTCAATTACAAGCCTGAGTTGTCAACAAAATAAATTGAATGCTAATGTCACTTTAAATTAAATGCAGCTATAACCCACCGACTCCCTCCACTACGCGTCTTCGCTGGAATCGCTGCGATCGCATAGTCCCGAAACATAACATTTTAAACCATCCCCCCCTTATCAAAATTCTAGATCCGTCCCTGGTCATA
>JAQIXG010005446.1:0-11443 GCA_034700105.1 Oconnorella tubifera | reverse complement strand
CTCCACTGATAAAACTAATTCTTTAAAATGGAGAAAAGTTGTTAGGTCATAAAACAAGAAGGCTGGGCTTGTTAAAATTTGATGTAGTAATGAAAATAATAAAAAATTTATGAGAAATTTTTACGATGCAAAAATGTTAAAGCTTAGAGCGATAGAGAAAAAGACGTATGCATTTTGGAATATTTTTGCGACTAATTTTGGTTTATATTTAGAATTGTAGGCGTTTTAGAATTTTCTAGAAATCATTGATTTAATTTTCTAGAATTTGTTTTAAATAGATTAATTCTTGAGGTTTTTATTTCTATATTTTAAAAATATAAAAGGAACTAGAATGTGTGTAGAATATTATTGCGATTTACTAAAATGCGGACAAATTAAATAGATTTGTACTAAATTTAGATTAAAGATAGATTCAATAAACTACTATTTCTACTAAAATAATTTCAATTTACAAAATATAAATACAGAAACGTGATTGTATAATAACACTATTATTTATTGATTTTTTATTAATTAACACAATTTAACATATAGTAATACTATTATTTCTATTAATTTATAATAATTAACACATTTTAGCACAATGTAATAATACTATTAATTATATTAATTTATATTAATTAAAACTATATAACACCAAAAGCTATTTTTTATATCAATGTCATTTTCATATTATCATTGTACCTGTAATATAACTACTGCTGTATTCGCACAAAAATCACTTTTCACTTGAAAATCTATTGATTTCTGAAATATAATTAGAGCTGCATTGTAATTGTAATTTTCATTTTTTTCCTTTTTAAATAAATAAAAACAACATAAAAAGCTCAATATAGAAACGTGATGGTACAAAGGAAAGATAAACGCGTAAACACGAGACTGGAGTTCGATTCTCTGTCGAGATATTTAAATATAATAGTTGATATTTGTTATGTAACTACTCACATTTTGATATTATTTAATGTATATATATAGTTTTTTGTTACAGTAAATAATGCACATACTATAAATACTGTTTATTCAAATTACACACACATATACATTATATTATATTTATAATATAATGTATATTTATTTTATATTACATTTAAATATATTAAGCATTAAATATACATTTAAATATGTATTTGTGTATTATTGATATATAGATGTTGTATGTTGTATAAGCATCTACTGCTGATTATCGTAATAAACGGTCACTGCAACTGTAGCTGTAACTGTACTTGTCATTGTAAGTGACACTCTATCTGTAACTGTACTTATAACTGTAACTGTTGCTGTAACTATGTATAGTTAAGACTGATTTATAATTGCAAGATGCTCATATATACCATAACATATCTCTCACAATATCTCGGAGCGTTGCGTTTTTTCCTTGCGTGAATTATGCCGCAAGAAAACCGCAACGCATTGCGAGAGATAACGAATGCATTATTAGAGATGAAGCTTAGAGTGTTTCCAATCGCGTCGGGTAAAAGACGCCGGGTAATATTTGTTTTACAAGAAATAAAAAGAAAGATTAAATTAAAAATGAAATTAATAAATATAATTAATTAGATATTAATTAAAAATTAAGTTAAGGGAAGAGTTAATAGATTAGAGATAGAATTACACGGATATTTAGAGTGATAAACAATGGGACGAACAGAGAAATAAACAGTAGGTACGTTAATGATACAAAGACACGGTAAGTTAAAGACACAAAAACACAACATGATTAATCATTCAAGCTGGCTGTAAATAAAAACGAACAGAAAATGAAAGAAACGGACTTACAGCAAATTAATGAACGCAGCAAATAGAAAAAAGAAACGATCTAAATAAACAACGCATTAAACAAACAAACAATTAACAGACATAAACAAGAAATAAACGCCTGTTTAAATACGCGAGTTATTTCTATTTCTGTTTTAATCGAATTTAAGGTCAATTTTCTGCGTGTAATAATAAATTTATCGTATAAGCATTTAGATAGGTTTTTATAAAAATGTGCTTTATACACTTTGAGTGAATATAAAAGCTATTTATATAAAATATATATTATATAAATAAAACTTGACAAGTAAATACAGCGCAATTTGACAAGTAAAATGTCGGGTAAAACAAAAAGAGCAAAAATGAAACACTCCTTGCTTAAGTCCTTTGGTAATAGTTAAGGATGCTACAATCGATAATTTCTTTACTTTACGTCACATCAGCACAAATGACTGTCTATAGCGATGCGTTGTGTTTTCTGTGTATGTATAGAAATCGAGTGATGAGTGAACGCTTGACTTTTAACGCTGTACATAAATATATACTGCTAGCAAATTGTACTGTATATTAAAAATAGTACTGAATAAATAGTGCTAAAAGTATTGGTATTAGGCTTTTTATTATTTTATTATATTTAAATTATAAAATACCTTCTAATCAAGATGATAATAGAATTCATCGAAAATGCATCGAAAATTTGGATTTAATTTACGCGAAAATGACGCTAAATTTCGACAATTTGTATCGTCTAAAAATAGAAACGAAGCAATTTAGGACAATATTTTTACAATGGATCTTGAAGAATCTAACGTTTTAAACATTGATGAAAATTATTCAACATTTGATCGACAAAAGGACGAGAAAATTAACGATTTGAACTCAATTGGAAAAAATATTCAATTTTCTAATAAAACTATTCAGTCTGGCTATAACAACGAAGCAAATTATAGCGAAAAATCACAAAAAATCGATTTAATAAAACCAGAATTATTACAAAATCATAAGCAGAGTGATGGTGATTTAATTACTGGATTTAATTCAAACGATATCTTAACCGGGCCTAAAACGTTACATAACAAAGATCAAGTTATAAATATAAATCAAGATTTACTGCATAAACCAATGTCGTGTAATTTAACTAAATCCTGCAATAAAATACAGAATAATCATCTAAAATCAACAGCAGATCAATGCTTGGATTATGATCAAAATTTAGAGTATGATTTCAAAGAGAGTGATATAAATTCTACCTTTGATGTAAGTTGCTTAAATTCAACTTCATCTCCGATTGAAATAAACAAAATAAAGTTAGAATCTGAAAATATAATGCACACAAATTCGACTTCGTTTGCAATTGAAATAAATAACAAAATAAAATTAGAAAATATTTCATTTTCGTGTTCACCGAATTTTTTTTCTCTCTCCCCCGCCTCTAATTTGGCTACTCGGCGAAAAATTCAAATGGGGTTCAACGGGGGGGACCCGCCCAGGGGGATGACTGAGAAATTTATCGAGAGGGAGGGGATGGGAGGGAGGGCGCGAGGGGGAGGAGGAGGGTTAGGGGGAAGATTGAGGGTTAGTAGGGACGCAACGCAACCTTCAACCGGAAGTTTAACGGATGTGAATTGTCAGACATCTTTAGAAGCATTTCCGGTTAGTTTACTTGTTTGTTTGTTCGTTTGTTGTTTGTTTGTTGTTTGTTGTTTGTACGTTTGATTGTTTGTTGTTCGTTTGTTTGTACGTTTGATTGTTTGTTTGTTTGTACGTTTGATTGTTTGTTGTTTGTTTGTTTGTACGTTTGATTGTTTGTTGTTTGTTTGTTTGTTTGTACGTTTGATTGTTTGTTGTTTGCTTGTAGTCTTGGGTTACATATAAGAGAATTATTTATATAATCATAGCCGTAACTAAATAACCTTAATCCATCCTATAGCTCAAAAGCCACCGGTTAGCAATGAAAAACGCCGAAAAACAAGAAAAATATTACAGAACTACTTTTTAAGACCAGTTTCTTCTTATTGAATTCAAAAAATCAATTCACGCTTGTATAAGATCCTTTTAATTTGAATCTTTCAATCTTTCATTCACAGAAATTTTTCACGTTCGTTTTAAACTACACGCGGCAAAGTATTTTTATAAGTAAATTGTCGACAAAATTATGGTGTTTTCTGTTCAAAGTAAAACCTGATACATTTTTAATCATTGGCTAGATACTCTCGCCGTCTGTATAATGTAGAATTGTCGTGTTGAACGAATTCGCAGTTCGTATAATGTAAAATTGTCGCTTTAAATATAAAAATAACTTTAGCCAGGTTTGAGATTATTTAACAAACCCCGCCCCCTAATACGTAAATCTTTGCAAAATGTATGCATCATATTTTTAAAACCATTGTAAAATATTAAATTTATACATAAAGTATTACTTATACCTATATTTATAAATTCATAGCAAAATACCTGCAAAATAAGTAAATAAATTTAACAACACTTAAATTTCTTTAAATTTCTTAAAGTTTGACGAAATGCAATAAAAATTAAATTAAAATACAAATTAATTTTTTTTATTCAGAAAGAAAATCTCGACGAAGAATCCGATACCTTCCCCCTCTCTACTCTTCTACCCGTCAGCCGCCCCAGGGCCTTCACTTGCCCCGTCACCCGATCCTTCAACAGGAAGCTTCGGGCGAGGATACTCAACCGCCCCCCGACCCCCACGGCCCGGGACCTCCCTCCCCTGGGGGAGGGCGAGGGGGTGTTCAAATTTCCTTCGAATTCGTCAGTTGTAGAGTCGTGCCTCGATGAAGGGGAGTCGGAGATTGATGATGAAGTTGGCATAGAAGTTGGCTAGTTGGCTTAGAGTTGCCTTAGCTGGCTTAGTTGGCCAATTAGTTTAGTAGTTGGTTAGTTAGTTGGCTTAGATGTTGACTTAGTTGGTTTAGAAGTTGACTAATTGGCTTAGAGTTGGCTTAGTTGACTTAGTTGTCTAAGAAGTTGTCTTATAAGTTGGCTTTGAAGGTTGTTTTAGAAGTTGGCTTATAAGTTGTCTTAGAATTTGGCTTAGAAGTTGGCATAGTTAGTTTAGTTTGTTTGAGAAGTTATCTAAGAGTTGGCTTAGAAGCTAGTTTAGAAGTTGGCTCATAAGTTGGCTTATAAGCTAACTAAGACTAGTTAGTTATCGTATAGATTCGATTATAAGTTTTCATAATGTAGTTAGCTTAAAGTTGGCTTAGAAAATTGCTAACCAGTGTCGCTAGTTAGCTTAGACACTGGCTTATAACTGTCTAACCCGTACAGTGAATTGACTTATATATTGGCTCACATATTGACTTAAAAGTCAGCTAAAATCAGTTTAAATAATAAACATATAATATTCCGCTTGTGCACAAAATATCTTTCTAAAACTAAAATAAATATTACACTTTTCAGTTAGCATATTATTATTTTCATAATGATTTAAAACGCGGATGTTAATTAATTTTTTATGGGGGGGTGGGTGGGGGTAAATGGCCCCCACTGTCCCGCTACAAAGCGTTAAAAATATTGAAGTTTATTTGCAATATTTCTATAGATAAGCCGAATCATTATCCGAAGATAAGTTTGTAACGTCGCTTTCTGAATTAGAAACAGAATTTTCACCATTATTTTGTATTTCTTTTAAATCATCTTTTTCTTCTATAACTATAGTTATAACATCTTCCGGTTCATTATTTTCTTGTTTTTCTTTATTTTGGCATTTTTCAGCAACGCCTGTATAAATAAACAAACAAACAGACAAACAGACAGACAAACAGACGTTTTCAATCAGTTGCTTTTTTGAATATTTGAAAAATGATGGCAAACAAATTTCACTTTAATAATAAGTACGGTTAAAGTTTCAACTGATTCACAAAAATAATAATATGTAATTATATAATAGCAATACTTGCATATTTAAGTCAAACTGACTACTGTATAGTGTACTCTTTTATTTATTTACTTGTTTTCTTTATTTGTTGTATATTTTTATTGTATTTTTCCGCTACCAGTTATTTGGTGAATTAAGTTTGTATACATAGTTTTTTTAATTCAAGTCATTGTAATTGAGAGTTTACATTATGGTTAACCAAAACCCTAACCCTAACCCAAATAGAATATTAAACGCAATTATGATTAATTCAATTTAGTTTACAAATATTACGGGAGTCGTAATAAAGGGCGCAGTAAGTAACATATTTCAAGCAGATGTAAAACTCCTGTTATATTTAATTCAATGAATACTAAAGAGTGCAGCAAGTTATAGAGTTTGAGTACAGAGGCTTTATTAGCTATAGATTAATCTTGCTCAAGGATGCAACATGTCATAACATCAATCCACAGAGTCTCCGACAACCATCGTATTGAGTTTCTTACGAAAGGGTGCAGCAAGCCACACAGATATTGGCCTACTGCAATATCTTAGAATCGAACCTTATGCCTTCAATTTTATAGTCCGATGCTTTAACCACTGCGCTAACTTGCCTCTATATCTAATACAACGTCATAATGTATGTTATACGAATACGCGTGTGACCATAGCATAGTATGATATATAATTACTGTAGTTTTAACTAACTTGAAGAAATAAATTGCACGGCATCCGATAAACTGTCCTCGCAAAGAAAGGTCTTGATTTTAGCGTCAATCAAAACTTCTTTAACACAGGGCTGAATTAAACCAAGACACAGTATTTGTGACATTTTAAGCGAAAATTTAATATAAGTAATAAAAATACAATGTTGATTTATTTATATTAATTTTTAATGTAAATAAAAAAAATTTTTTTTTTTTTTTTTAAAATAATACTCCAAAGATGAGTTTATTAACAGAATATAGCAATGCAAATTGACATCATAAAATAAATACAGAACAGATACATAGCAGAAGAAATATAAAGATAGTATCTACTATTAATTTACAGTACATAGAGAGTTAATAGATTACTGTAAATGTATTAAATGTAATGTAAATTAATGATGTTAATTTGGAAATTAAATGTAAATTAATTTAATAATGCTTTTAATGTTATTTATCTGTTGGATAAACAGCACTAATTGCTAACAATATAATCTTAATTAGCAACGCAATACAATGCAATATATAACTATATAAAAGCAATGAAATTCCTTAAAGCAATCCATTGTACATTATACAAATTATAATACAGTATGCATATTATACAAAACAATTTAATTCTAAATTACGTAATGGTTATAAAGCTTGCTTAGAAAATAGACAGTGTCTCGCATTACCAAAGTGATTAATACGTTTTATATTGTAATCCTACATTGTAATCTTAGAGAAAAATAAATGAGTCAAAAAATTGAAATTTATATGCAAATACATCAAAACGAAGCAGACTTATTTTTGAATTAAAAATACAAACGTTTAAACAAGTACTGAAATATATTTACGAAAATATTTTTTTAAATGAATATTTAACCACAAAATAGATATCTTTGTCTATCGGTTAAAGTCACATCAGCACAAAATGGTCTTTTAGTAACGCGTTATGAACTAGATTCGCGAAAACCGAGCGATGAGTGAACAGAAATTGAATTTTAATAAAAGCAGTAAATATTTTTTGGTAAAATTTTATTTATAACTTACTCTGACGTTGCAGAAAATCAATAAAGCTTTCATCTTCGCGAAATCATCCGCCATATCTTTTAAACACTAATAATAAAAATAACAATTTATGACATCATTAAATAATTTTAATCTAGTTATGCGATTAAGTATTAATTTTAAGCCCGCGACATCGTCCCTCGATGGTTAAACAGACGTTAAACGTCCGGATTAAAATAAGTCTAACGTGTAAACTCATTATATTGATGTATAAATCATCAGTTAAATAAATATATTAAATATCTTTGCTGCACCCTCTTTATTTAAGGGTGCAGTAAAAAGTTGTAAATCAGGATTCAGCATCTGGATTTAAACCTGCGACCTACTAGTTTAAAGTCATAACATGACGTTGTATTCTATCCGTGACGCCAATACGTCATGATAGAATACTCATAATATATTTGAAAAGTTAAAATAAATGATTAAATACGTATTAAGACGTCGCTTAAAAAGTAATTATCTTACAATATAACTAGAATTTTGTAATAAATTTCTTAAAATTAGATATCGAGTTATGCGTCTTACTAAAGGGGGCAGAAAGTTAGTGATGCAATGAGCATAACCGGGAATCGAACCCGGGCCTATCGCGTCCAGATCCCATGCAATAGCAATGCGCTAATTTACTATAAAAGACAGTATGACGTCATATTAGTATACCTGAGCTACAGATGAATCAATTAAAGCCACGTGACAGAAGTCTAAAATCACCGATCTCTTTATATCAACATCACTTGTCTCTTCTATTTTAATATTTAATATTAAATAAATACATAAATAATACATTAACAATTATACTGAGGTTACTTTCACTTGTATTGATATACTAGATGTTTGTTATTGAAATAAAATTCAATAATGTAATTAGTTCATTTGTTGTTGATTTTAATAATTAAAGATATGTTGCTTATCTTCATCAATTAATTAATTCATCAATTCAAAGTTTCTTAGCTTAATTCATTCTAGAAATCAAAAGAAGGGGTTAATAAATAAATAAATTAGTAGGGGGGGGGGAAGGGAGGGGGGTTTAATAGGGGGGCATACCGGCGAGCACTCTATCCATTATATGATCTTTAAAATAGGCGACACTGGGGTAAGTCAACCCCTGATTTAATATAACTACGGTATAATCATTTTCCGTTTTAATCTAGAAATCAAAAATATACGCTGTTTATAAATAAATATATAAATAAATAAGCAATAGAGATAGAGCAGCGGTGTGTCAATGTTTTTAGTGGCCCTTCTACAGAAATTAGGAAGCGGGACACATAAAAAATGTATTGAGATTTTTTTACGTTACGACACTTTTAGCATTGTAAACAATGATAAAAGTGTCATTGAATCGTAATTTTTTCGCTTAGGGATGTACGCCCATTAGGGACCCCCTGACTAGTGTGGCCCTTGTGTATTTCACAGACGCCCCCCCCCCCCACAATACATCCCTACACCAGTATAAAGCGTGATTTCAAAACAAAAAAAAACTTGAGAAAAAATAAGTTTAAGCCAACAAGAAATGAACTTTATAAACTGTAAGTTTTCAAATAATGAATTTACTTCATATTTACAAGAAATTCGCTAAATAAATTTAAAAAAAAGTTTCTTTCCAAAATTACTTTATAACAAATAATATCGCCGTCAAATATTAAATTAAATAATTAACCGAGCATGCTAATTTGACAAGTAGGCCTCGATAAGATATATTATTATAAGTAAATTTAGTACAATAATAACCTGCATGCCTGGTCTGGCTGATGGATAGAGTAATATAAGTAGTGAAACCAGAATACCCACCACTAAACCCGTCTAAGTATATAAGACAAATAGAGCAAAATAGCTTTATAAACAAATAAATATCCTAGCCTGTATAAATATATTATCAGATTTATCTTTATATCATTTGTTTAATGAAAATTGTGCATATATAAAACTGTGTTGATTTAACTTAATGAATTACTTATAAATCGTTTAATTAATATAAAAAGATACAAAATAATTAAGTAATTGACAAAATAATGAACTAATTAACTAAATAATTAAATTATTACTTAATTAATACGCTAATTAATTACTCAATATATTAATAAAGTAATTACTCGATTAATTAACATTCTCATTTCTCAATTTAATTCTTAAATTAATTAATGAATTACTTAACAATCTAATGACGTAATTAATTAACTAATTACTTAATTAATTAATCAACTTATTAATTAATTAACATAATAAAGTTATAATTACTGTCAAACAATCAGTGTTATCATTTATAATCGATCAGCCTCTGCAGTCAATTTGTTAACATTTGCAGTGCAACATTTTTGTTCACAAATTTAGTCAGCATGAATAGAGCAGAAGTCCCACATGGTCTAGTGGTTAGGATCCCAGCCTTTCACGTTGGTGGCCCGGGTTCGATCCCCGGTGTGGGAATTTTTATTGCGGATTTAAAATTTAATTTAAAAATTATAAAAAATTCAACGCATAACTTAACGATGTAATATCTCTTGATTGACATAGAAAGACATATAGGGGAGGGGGTTCGTTACTTGTTTTTAGAAAAGAAGGGGCTAATTATTATTTTTGAAAAAATAAGAGGCCATTACTTGTGTTATAAAGAAGGGGGGTCATTATTAATTTTGGAGAAAAAAAGCGCAGGAGAAGATGGAGATCATAAATTGTTTTTCAGTATAAAAAAAGAAAAATTCTGAAATGACATTCTACTTATAAATAATCTTCACTAATTAATAAGCTTTTAAAATCAATTGTTATAATTTTATTGATAAGTTTTAAAGTTAATTTAATAATTATAATTTAGTAATTAGTAATTAGTTTATTATTTTTTATACCTCAATGCTGATTAATACGGCTAAAATGAAGGTAACCAGCCAAGGAATTATGTCTATTTCTGAAAAGAAATCAGTTTATTACATTACTACCAAAAATAAATATATTAAGCATATTAAAATTTTGCAAATTACATCTAGTAAAGTAATTCTAATTCTAACCCTAAATCTAATCCTAAAAACCGAAAGAATCTAAATTGTAATTTACATTTTACTATTTAATTCATTCAAAATTCTAATCCTAATGCTAAAATCTAAATGCATAAATTAACAAAATAAAACGTATTGCCTAAGTTCTAGCGTTTTTAACTTACCGAAATTTACATATAGAAATTACTAACTAATCCGAATTAATTAAATATGACTTAATTAATTAATTAACTAGGCCTACCAACTTTTAACGTGCCACAATTCGATGAGAATTGTATAATCGAACAAGTCCGACACCGCCATTATAATAATGGACGCCAAGGTTGCATCCGGGATGTAATAGAACAGTGAGGTAGCGAATGCTAGAACTAACACCACCATTGTGGCTTGTTGCAACAAAAAAAAACAAAAAAATTGAAAGAGTATAAACAATTCATTATGTGAAAATCGCTCGTGTTATAACTTTAAAGTAATAATGATTGTTTAAATGCAGAAAATTGACAATTTTAACAAGTATATTGCAAATAAAAATTTGGTTCGGGTTCAATTCCAGTGAATGCTCAATATTTGATCTAACTCGTTGCACCCTTTAGTAAGACGCCTAAATTGACGTCTGCGTCTGAGACACCATTCATATCATGAAGTGATTCTTGACGTTGTCATGTTAAACTTAAATTAAAAATAAATAAAAATTGACAACTTTATTCACCCGTAACAAATTGACCCGCGGGGGTCCGCACCCCACTCTGGCCATTTACTGCGCTTCTGTCAATAAAAAAAGTAAATCAAGTAAATAAATAATTGGCTTGACTTTTGCTTTTGTGAATGAGTTGGGCAGATTATCTATCTGTTTTCAAAAGTTAGTCCCTTCCCCGTTCCGCCCCAATAAAAATTTACCTTGAAAAGCTGCCAGTGATGGGATAAGCAGAAACGAACGAACCCAACACATTCGCTAAACCTATACAAATTGAAATTATTAAACAAAAAACTTAATAATTATTTTAATAAAGTTTAAAAATGTCCCTAAAATTAAACCTAGTTAAATTTGAGATTAACCTCTCCCC
>JAQIXG010005445.1:0-11443 GCA_034700105.1 Oconnorella tubifera | reverse complement strand
TGAACAAATAAAATCGCTCCGCCCTCGGCTAGATCAGAGAAACCAATAGAAGATCGAACGACATTTTTTGCACGCGTCAGAAAATGTCGTAAACCTGTCTTTGGACTGTCGTTTTCTTGCACGCGTGAAAGAAAGCTCGTGCAAAATGTCGGCCAATGTGAACCGGCCTGAAGCGTTTTCACTCCAAAGACAGGTCAACGACAGTTCAAAGACAGGTCAACGACATTTTTCACGCGTGCAAAAAATGTCGTTGACCTGTATTTGACCTGTCGCTTTCTTCCACGCGTGCAAGAAAACGACACGATTTCTTGCACGCGTGTGCTCACGTGAAAATTTCACGAGCAGCTCGTGCAAAATGTCGGCCAATGTGAACCGGCCTTTACACGGCCGTAAACCACCCCACCCAGTGGTGAGGGGTAAAGCTCCGCTCTCCGACCACCCAAGACCTCCCAGTATGATGACCACTCGAACTTATAAACGAATGCAGGCCGCCTCGGCGGGCTGGGCTTTGTTGCTGGTATTCGACTTTTGGGATGGAAGCTATTTTCAAAATAGGGGGGAGAGATGGAATGTTATATTGTTTGAGATAATATTATTATTGTTATGCGATTAATATGCAATACTACTAATACTTAGTAAGACGTATTATTAATCTGTGGCGATTATTTATCAAAAAGGAGGTCAATAACATTGTGATATGTGATTTTTATAGCAGGTATGAATATGTTGTTAAATTATGATGAAAATAAAATCAATTGTCTTAAAAATATTTATTTCTTAAAACAAGCAAAAATTAGAGATAGGCAATTCGTAATTTGTTATCTGAATATTTATTGTTAGTCACAGTATGTTTTATCAGATATTGATTGTCGGTTATACCCTTTTGTATTTTATTTTATGATGCGATACTAATTTTAAACTTTAATTCTGCATTAAACATCCATCTTGTACTGCCGTACAAACAAACAAATTCGTAATTAACCTTAAGTTAGGCATTCTTATTTTTAAAAGTCTAGACACTAAAATCTTGACTTGAAACACAAAAATGGAGGAAGCTGCCACACTACGCTTCTGTTACATATGCGTGTTAGCAGAAAGCAAAGCGAATGTGGGACAAATGTTTGAGAGTGCGAAGGAGTGTGCGTATATATTTTACAATCGCGCGTCTGTAATAGCTCGCAGCGCGTCTATTCTAGATTCTACAGGCACCACAGGCTGCTTATAATGACTCGCAGGCTCGCAGGCTCCACTGGCTTGATGTACACGGCTCGTTCAGAGTTGGCTTCATTACAAGCAGTGCTCTGAGAATAATAACCAAGCCGCGCTAGTATAACATTAACACAGTGAGACCTAGTTTTGTGTAGTTTTGTGTAGTATATTATAGAAGATTAATCGGAGGATTAAGCGCTAAATCACGGATTATCTATTGTTTGAGATGAATTTAGAGTTTCCACGATGAACAAGAAGAACCTGGAGTAAAGTTAAGAGTGAAAAATAGTTGAGAAGCTATTTTGGATTATCGGCGCCATGAAATTCAAATCTCAACACGATTCAGTCTAATATTGAATTTATTCAACGTCTTTAATTTGTAATCTCTTAGTAATTAAGTAACGCAAAACCTGATCATGTATAATAATTATTATTGCACTTTTTTTTATTAGAAATTCATAAATTTTATGACATTTTGATGACTTAGTAAAAAGGTGAAGAGCATTGTTTCGCGACCACCCAAGGTGATTTGGCTATGTGCCATTATGCATCACAAACTGGGTGAAAGTGAACGAGAATTTATATGGGTTGGATTAACTTGGGTTAGAATCCCAGTGTGTTGTGAAGTTGCGCCATGAGTCGCATGGATAGCGGATTAGAAGTGGAACAAAATGGATTTAACTTGGAGTTAACCACTAGGACTAGCTGGGCGGACGCTGGGATTGCGTACAGGCAGATTAAAAAGGTCATTTTGGTATTTATACTCTTTTAGAGATTAAAATGTGATGAAAATAGAGAATTAGAAAATATAAATAGAAAATATAGTATAATGCAATGAAAGTAACATTATGTCCATTATTGACGTGTGCCTTTGTAACAAATTGTAATTTTTCATCATCAAATATAAAATTATTTAGTATTTAATTTGGAGCTTTTGATAAATGAAATTTGTTACATGTTGATATTAATAGTATCAACTATCCGGTTACTGTCCAATAGTATTACATGATATTGTCATGTTATATCGGGCAGTACTATTACAGAGTTTCAAAATAACATTAATAGTTGGTTAAAGTTTATCGTAAGGCTTTTTTCCTCAGTGTCATTATAATTAAATAAGAAAATTTATAATGTCAATAATGTTACAATAATGTTAATGATCAATAATGTTACATATTATTGAACCATTAAACCACAGTAAGATTACTGTTATATATTTAATCCGAATCTCTGTTATTAATAAAAATCAATAATTTAAAATACATTAGTTTGTTGCGTAAATAAAGTCGTGAAATTATTTTTGCATTGAAATAGTCATCACGTGAAAAAAAGTCATAAGATTCTACTGTTTTTATTCAGGGTCGCGCTACAGGCAATGTGCGAGCATTGTGGCTGCGATGGAAACTTCAGGGTTACCTCTACTACATGGGCTGCTACATTCAAAGGCACTGCGGAAAAGTCTTATTTCTTGGTCTTCTTCTTCTTTCTCTGTGCTGCGTTGGGCTTAAGACTGCTAGCATGGAGAAAGACATCGAGAATCTCTGGATTGAAGGTATCTTGATGATATATTTTCATCTTAAGTTGTTTTTCTGTCATTTTTCTAGAGGTTAAAGTGTATTTAATACTTAGATATTATATACATATATACATAAGTTAGGTAGATCTTGGTTATTGCCTGTTCTATGGTAAATGACAAAATGTCAATGTTAAATGGAATATATTTAGCTAGCTGGACAACTGTACTAAAAGTAATCATATTGAGAGGACTCACTGTAAACTATATTGCAGTCTTTATCTTCTTTGGCTTATTTTACTATTTAATATTGATTTAATAATTTTGTTGATTACCTGGGAGGATATCTTTGCAATATATCTCCTATCTTCTTTATTTTAATTTAAACTTACTAACAGAAGCTACGTTTGCTTGAAATTGCACAAGTTATCAACTTAATAGCTACTATTCACTGTCACTATATCTTTATGATTATTTCAATAAAGCTACCTTTATTGAAATATGATCAGTCTTTATTAACTGTTTCTTGATGCATTTTTTCTATTCATGATTATCAATCTCTCTCATTTCCTGATCTATAGCTATTTTCTAGTTTGAGTAATTGTAACCGCAGTAGCTGTTGTAATAGCTATCTTTTCAATCTCTTATTTACACACTATTCACTAGGCGGCGGTAGGCTTTCACTAGAGCTACAGTACACTAGGTCAGCGCTGGGGGAAGGAAGTGGGACTACCAATGAACTTATACTTCAGACAGCTGAGCAGCCGGGAGGCAATTTGCTGTCCGTAGAGAGCTTGATGCTGCACTATAGAGCTGTCAAAGCTGCTACTAGTGTTACTGTTGATATGTTTGATATGTAAGCAATTGTTCCTCTAATTCTCTGTTTTTTGCTAGGAATAGAGTTTTGCTCTAGTTTCTTATATTTTATGTAAATAGTAAAAATATGTATGTTTTTATTATATTGTTATTTTTGTGTTGTATTTGTTTTCTTTTTATGTATTGATGGATATAGTTTTCATATTTTGATCATTTGTAATTGTAACTTTCACGCATTAATACTAGAGTTTTTTATGATAAAAATGATGCCCAAAAGATAAAAAATTTACTTTGTTCTAAATATTTATATAGAGAAATATTACTCATTTAGTAATAGTAATAGTAAATGAGGAATTATGTTGATCTATATACCTATATTTTGTACATATGTGTTTAAATATCTGGTAATTAAACCAAAAGTCATGCAATTAATGTTATGCTTTGAGTGAGCCTACTAACGATAACAGTTAATGTGTATATTTAGACTGCACCACAAGGACTCTAATCCTACAGTTCTAACTCTAATTTCAAATCACTAGACATAACCCTCTCATTTCACTGTTTATTTATCAATTTGTATATTAATAATCTAACAACTCTTTAAACTGTAATTTTTCAGTATTAGTAAGATATCATTACAACCTATGCTTGTTTATTGGAAACTTAAGTATATTATATAGATGTGACTATGATTGCATTGGAGAACATTTCTTGTTTCTGTTGCAGCACGTGGAGTTTTAAGGATATTTGCTATGCAGCTAGTTTTCCAAATTTTGATGATGATCATATTATCGATAGGGTAAGTACTTTCTTTTTTTCTACATTTCCTGAAGATTTTGTCAAGTGTGTTTTTTGAGAACTGAAAAATGCGAAAAATAATTTGATTAATATTATTATTATTTACTACGTATGTGCATTTTTTACTAACAGTAAACTAGATCTATATATTATTTATTATTATAATAATTCTTTACGCATTCAATCTATCGGATATAATGGGAGATATTCATTTATGGTATTAATAAAAAATAATATTGCTTTTTTCTTATCAGCTCTTTGTGGGCTTTATTTTCAGTTAGTTACAGGCATTTTTTGCCAAAAAAAGTTATTTGTACAGTAATCCTGATGATTATTTGGAAAAGAATAGAGATTGATTAACACTCTAAAGTTATATACCACTTCAAGTGATTTATTTCCTTTAAAACGAAGTCCTGACTTACTTGCCTTACTTTGAAAGATGCAATAAATGATCAGCAGTATTATCTAGCTTTAACAGCAGAGGAATAGAAAAACTGACTTTAATTTTGAATAAAGTAACTCAGTGAAACACTTTTTAGTTTTGAAATTGACTGAAAAGATGATTTATTATAACATTATTTATCATTATTCTACGATAAATGTTTAATGTATTTGCTACAGTAAAATTTTAGTTTATTAGAACCTAATTCTATACTGGTTTTATACGATTATTGACCTAATATTTTTATTAACTAATTTATAAGCATTATTTGGCGTAATTATTCTTAATTAGGTCATTCTTTTATGTTGTCTTGTTGATTTAATTCAATTTTACTGTTTCATAAATTAAATTTACTTTTTTATTGAGAAAAAACATTTAAATGAAAACCCTGGAACCAGTCTTGACTGTAAGCTATGTACCTATCACGAATCTATAAATATTAAATGCATGCGCGCGTTTGTACAAATAAAACTTGGGACTAGTGGACTGAGCTTTGAAGATGCTCTGAATTATTATCACTGATATTTTTTATGTTGACTGATGAAGTAACAGCTGCTTTAGATTCCTCACGACAGCTGAGTACAGCTGAGTAATTAGTTTTACTATAAAACACTCATATGTAACTGATACTAGTATATCATTGCCATCAAAGAAAGGGCTTTTTTAACTTTCCGCAAATATGCATTCAGTGTGGATTTTGATCAATCAATGCATTACAATTATGTGAGTGAGAGTAATTTTAGTAGCTGGTGGCAAGGCAATTCATCAACAGACTTTTGGTCTATAGCACTATGTCTAGGGGCATTTGATCTGTGGATATTTGGTAGATCAAATATCAGTAGATCTACTGCTTCATTATGGTTAGATTTAGGGTTAGGGCTATGATTAGGGTTATGGATAGAGTTAGGACTATAATTAGGGTTAGGGTAGACCAAATGTCTGTAGACATAGTGTCGTAGACCAGAAGTCTATAGATGAGTTATCTCGGAATCATAGTATTTGTATAGTTATTAATAATTTTTTTTATTGGTTTTTTCTCTTTGTTTAAACATTGTATTTTCCTGCGTAATTAGTAAATACTTTAATAAAATCAGTGTCACTTTATTCTCATTTCATATTCAGTCTGGCATCACATACCTTTGTTAAAATTTAATATTTTACACCGAAATAACAGTATTTTATCATTATGTGTTACACTATAAAGGGTTTTTCTCAGAAAATTTAAGATGAGGAGAATTATTCTATGGTGTTATCTAAAAATTCGTTTGATTTTTATGCGGAATATAAAAATATCTTACAAATCATAATCAAAGCTGTATCGTTTAATGTAGATGTTAAAGGATTTAGAGCCTTGTGTTATCATCACTCCATTGGACTGTTTCTGGGAGGCAAGCAAATTGCTGGGACCTGAAAGGCCCCTTTATGTCCCGTAAGTGTATATTTCGAATAAAATACCATTTTATTGCTTTTCTAAAAGTGTTTTCATGAGATAATGTTCTTTTATAAATTTTAAAAGCGATATAAGATATAAGCTGATGTGATATAACTTATAAGCATATCAGCTTATAAACAACACGAGAAGAGTATACTTTGGGTTGTAGCAAAATGTAAACAAAATGTGTTTAAATGGATTAAACCTTTGAATTTTGTATTCTAAACTGTTGTGTTATCATATTAAAGTACAATGGTTTAGTTTAACTATCTGTTTATTTACTTTTTATAACTTGTCTTCTTCATTATGGCATAAACTGTAGTAGTAATCTATAGGCATAATTTTATAGTATAGAATCATATTTAATCGTAGTGTTCCATACACTGTATTCAGTTTTTATTGCATAAAATTTATAGCGGTTTCACTCTTTTTTTTGCCAAATTATACAATGAAACACTGTCACACTCCATGTATGCATCATATATACTGTATATGCATTTTAAATTTCATCTTAAATGTCAAAGAATCAAATCTATTATTATCTGCAATCATAGTCAGAAGTTCACAATCTCAAATTGGACAGAATTTAGAAAATACTTTGCAATAATTTTCTTAATTTAACACATTTTTATCATTGTTCTATAGTTAGCTTAGTTATCCTAATACAATTAATCACAGTAGAAGTAATATTATTATTATTCTTGTTGCTAGCCATGTTGGTCATGATGTCAAATGGACAAATTTGAATCCTTTGGATATTTTGACATCTTTAAAAGACAAGGGAGTTAGATTTCCTCAACGCAATGATGTAGAAGATCTGCTGAGAAGAGTATGACAATCTTGTTATATTTTATATTTATAAATCTGTCAAGTGTGTCCTAAAATTGTACTGCAGGATTTATGGACTTGCTGACTCGCTGTAGATAGTTATTACTCTGCTATTAAAATTAGATTCTTGCAGAAACTTTTGTGAACTTTTGATCATAAGAGAGAATTCCCCCCCGCTAAAAAAAATTATTTTTGATAGATGTAGAAGTTGAACTCTGGCCATTCTAAACAAGATTCATATAGTCACAAAATATACAGTTGGATTATTGGATTATTTCAAATGAACTGTCTAGTCATGCAAGTTTTGGACTAACTTCAGTTATGCTAGATTTTAGGCTGATGAAGATCTGATTTATCACACGTTGTAATAATTAGATTTGGTTAACTTATAATATTTCAGGCTGGTATATCTAGCGCTTATCAAGAGAAACCATGTCTGAATCCTTATGATCCTGAATGTCCTGTCACTGCACCTAACTTTATCACAAAAGAGGCAAGTTTATCATTGTATATAAAATGTTTTTTTCAAAAACTGGCATATTAGTGTATAATATGCAAAATTGCTTTGGATAACTTGGAAATATATCTGTAGATATGTCTTTTTTTGAAGATTTGTTAGAGCGTTGGACTCGGACGCTACAGATCCAGGTTAGAATCCCGTATAGCACACTATTTCTCAAACTTGCTGCAACCTTTAGTAAGGTGATTAGATTGTGTAACTACCTCTGAGACATTGTTCTTGTAATACGGTAATCCATGACTTTAACTAACTCTTTTTAATGGATTGTTTTTGTTTATTGTAGATTCCTAACATTGGCGCAGAGTTGACGGGAGGTTGCGAGGGATTTGCTACAAAGTACATGCATTGGGACGAAGACTTAATTGTAGGCGGGGCGTATAAAACAAAGTCTGACTTTTTGGGCAGGTAGGATCAATGTTTTATTTTATATATTATCTATTGAAAGTGAGAAACTTTTGTAAATTGTTTCAGTCTATGGTTACCTATTTCAAATTCTGTATTGCAATGAATTGATTCGCAAGATATAATTTTTTTTAAATACTTAATAATATGAAAAGTAGAGATGTATGGAATTGAATATCATGAGTCTATGTAACTGAACTGATTGTCCAGGTTCAATTGTTGTGAAATTTTACAATACATATAATTAATGTGATGTTAGTAAGATGCCTAAATTTGCTGTTACTTTTGAGACATATTTCATGATACATTATGCTATAGTCCAGCAGGAAACAATGGGGTAATCTTCATAATGGCGATTTCCAGATGAAATTCTTTTAATATCTATAGTTCTATAGAATTATTAAAACACATATGTATAACACAGACTCTGACGGAAAGAATTATTATTTAAGCATTATTATTTAAGCGTTTCATTGATATAATGTGTATTACTGATCTGTTATTCTTTTAAAATAAAATCAGAAAAATTGAGTTCTTTTTTCTAACAATAATTTGATATGGACTCTTCAATGATTTCCTATCAGGCATATTTAAACTATTTCTATCAGCCTTTGGCTCTCAAAATGATCTTAGTATTGCACAAACATTAATCAATCTTGTTTCAAAGTTGTGTTGAATAAAATAAAGCCTCTTTTTGGACTTATCTTTCAATCCAGCATGTCAACTATTCAATCAGATTATTTAATTGTAGATTTTTCAATATTATTTATCTATTAACATTTAATATTCTACTGCATATTTAAGTTACAGTCAAGATTATAATTGCCCTTATATGAATCAGACAGTTGCTTATAGTTTATTGCCACAATGTTTAACAGCATCCAGTGCAAGTCAATATTGAAGAAGATTAGTGATAGCAATGGAGAAAATAGCCAGCAATAATTATAGGTCATACTAAAAAAGTTTTTAAACTGAAACCACCCTATTGTGTAATATATTTATAGGGTCGGGATCTTTTCAGATTCATTTGTAGTTACTTTAGACTGTTGAAAGATAAAGACTGTAGGGGGTAGAAGTTTACTTTTGGTGGTTGTGACAAGAACCATTGAGATTTGATTGTAGTGCAGTTTGCTGTGATATATCTCTTGTAAGAGCTTCTACAGTGGCACTAGGCTCGTATTGTTAGCATCGATGGATTGTTGGTCACGGTCTAGTGACTTCTGCGTGCTCGTAGGCCACCCATGTCGTCGTGTAAATAGACTCTAGAGTTTGAAGTGAATAGATGAATATGAAAAAGTAGTGTTACTTTAAAACGGTGGGGGGGGGGGGGAAGGGGGGGAGCTTTTGTGCGATGAAAAAATAGTTTTCTGATCGTTTTGCACTCTTTTATCGCACCTTTTTTACGGTTTTATGCTGGGTAATCGTGAAAATGTATGAATGAAAGATTAATATTGGTTGTATATGTAGTTGAGAAATTATTTGATCAAGTTTCACATCAATTTTAGGATGATACGAGATAATTCTTACATGTGTTGCTTTTGAATAATTATTAAATTCTGATGAAGTTGTTATTTAGTTAACTGGCGAGTTAACTAAATAACAATTGTAATTGTAATACTGAATGATTTATATTTGATTCTTCTTTGAATCTACTGAAATTACGTTTTTCTGGTACAGTTATAGCTGTTATCATGTAATAAGCTTGCTAAAATAAATTTTTCTTCATTAAATTTTATTTCTCAAATATTGTAGCAGTTTCATGTAAAGAGAGAATCAAGTCTTGAATCTTTTTTATTTAAGGAGAAAATGACTTTTGAAGAAAGACATTTAATTATGCAGCTAGTACCACTCTGAGCACATTTCTTGTTTTGAATGTGTTGATATCTTGGGTGGTCTGGTTTGATGAATGTTTTTGAGCATTGAGCTGTTTTTGCATGAATTCTCACACTTTACTCTGCTAGCTGTGTTTCCCATTGCCAGGTATTTACCCGTTTGCCAAGTAATTTATATCCATCCAGTTGTAGGCAAGATATGAGATAATACTGAAGTAATACATTGTAAAAATACTTGCCAAGTATTATAGTATACCTAATGAAAAGGTAATGGTTAAGATTACTGTATAGTATAAAGTATTGTATAAGAAAAAAATAGAGTGTTTGCGCACACATTGATAAATCATTTTACTTAAATAACTTAAATAATATACTTATAATAAATATCATATAAAGATGAATGATGAACTTATCTAGCCATTTTTTGGAATTCTATATCTTTACTGCGATTTGGCTCAACTCGCCAGCTAATTGGTCGGCTAATTATTAACCAATGAGCTTGGATTTATAATTAGATATAAAATCATTTAAACATCATGATTGGTTTAATGTCTTTGTTTACAGTCTTAATACATTGTTAAACAATACACACCATGCGTGAAAATTATAATTTGTATCACTTAACTTTAATTTTTTAAATTATTTAATAGACTTTCGCATTAGAAAGTTAAAACTTAATTCGCTGACTATGTCTTATTGTATCTTCATGATGAAACAAAAAACAGTTGCCTCTATATAACAGATGCGGCTTGTATAGAGGCAACTGTTCTTCATAGTTTGTAGTCTTTCTTGCTAAATTTACTTATTGTGTACTAATCAAAATGCTGACTATAAGTTCTTACTGCTGATCAAACTTTGCTGTCTTGCTGACAAAAGAACTGATTGTTTGAGTTTTGTGAATTAGATTTAGAATGTCACAACTCGCTCGCCCTTGTTAATCTTCTCTTAAAGTACACCTTGATGTGCTTTTGATTCAGTTTATAACAAGTTTTTCATTCGTTGTGGGTATTCTATTGTAAGCGGGCCGACAAACGAGCTAATTAATTCTTATTCAATGATCGTTTATTTAGCTTTGAAAATACCATTCTTGGGAGTTTTTGCATGGTAGCAAATTTACAATTACCAGCCGATTTTGATGTATACCGATTTTGTTAGATGATTTTATTAGATGCGGTATTTTCTATAAATATGAACATGTATACTTGTTAATCGCATAGTGTTTGTAAACAAGATGTTGAATATTGGCTGTTGCTTGTATTATGATGGGATTGTGATTTGATTGTGATTATGATTGTGATTGGATATGACATGATTAGTCTTGATGGATATTCAGTTCAAGTTATCCTAAATTTTTTTGTGATTGGTGCATCTGTACTCATACATAAGTAGATGTATATTTACAATTGAAATATGAATATATCTAATATATCTAATTTAATTAATGAAGATGCAATGTTAAGTTAAATTATTCTTTATGTGATGAGATAGCTAGTTTAATTATGTTTTGAACTTGGTTTAACCATTGTGTTGTCTTCATGAAACAGAGTTGGTTATTCTCTCTCTCTTTATCCGTCTTTATCTCTCTTTATCTCTCTTTATCTCTCTTTATCTCTCTCTCTCTCTCTCTCTCTCTCTCTCTCTCTCTCACACA
>JAQIXG010005444.1:0-11444 GCA_034700105.1 Oconnorella tubifera | reverse complement strand
ACAATACTTTTTATATTTAAAACAGATTGACTTAAATACCTAGTAAATAATATTTAGAATAATTTACAATAAAAAAACTCTAATACAATAATTAATCTGCAGTTAGATTTAGGAAATATTTAATCTCACTAAATCTATCTGAATACTAACCTTATACTTTTTGATTCGTCTCGTTTCAGTAACAGGCACGGCCAGAATGCAGACTCCAGTAATGCAAAACAAATTGAAAGCTGCTGATCCCACAATAGTTCCCGGACCCAGCTCTCCTGACTCAAACCTCTTTCCAACAATCTCAATACAGGACAACAGGATCTCGGGCGCGCTCGATCCCAAAGCCATTAGGGTTAGATTCGCCACCGTGTCATTCCAGATCTATCGATCGAGAAAATAAACATGCCAAATTCAATAGCACTGGCTTAGAGACGGTATTTGTTTTATTGTAATGAAAAACGAAAAAGAATGAATAGAAGAAAGGGGAAGATAGTTTAACATTTATTTTGATGTAATAAATGAGAAATAAGAGACAAAAAATGATGTGGAAATACTAAGACTGAAATGAATATTAATGAAGTCTGCGAAAGAAAATTTCAGAAATTAACTTTAAGCTGGATAAATTAAAGATGGATTGTTATTTTTTAAGAAAAAAGTATCCCCCTCATAATTTTAGAATCTTGATGCGCCCTTCTGTAAGAGGATGCAAAATAAACCAAATATGATCACAGATCTATAATATGAATGAATTCACTGTAGATAAAGAAATAGAAAAACCTATAACAAAAGTAAAATATCTACATTTTGTTGGCGAATGACTGAACAACATTCAAGAATTTTAGCTGTCGAATTACGTGAATTTCTGAAGGCATGAAGAAATTTTTAATTTGAATCGGCAGCTTTAGTTAAGTTCTTGAAAACAAACCACTTAATTGTCACAATTTTTACTGAGAAATTTTAATTTAGAATAAAAATTCAGTTTATAAGTCTAGCGTTAAAGTCAGAAATCATAGTCAAACTTTCTATCAATGATTTTGCGAATCCAACACTTATTTTTATTAATAAAGGCAACTCACTGAAAACATACTTGTTATATTAATTATCTAAATTTATTATAATTAATCACTTTACTAAAATCAATCAGTTACTGTTATTTGTATATTATATTATGGATAGGCCTATATAAAATCGGACATTTACAAAAACTTAATTGCCATTTACAGTTAACAATGAAGCTGTAATTTCATTCATAGAATATGTCACTAAAAGCAATATAATGCATTCCATATCTGGTTTAGACAGACACAATATCCTTCCACCCACAAAATATCAAAATATCATCAATATTAGTAAATTTCATTAAATCGCATGAAGCCAGATCGAGATGCTGTCATATTACGAGAGCAGCAATCATAAGCAAAATTGCGGCTGTATATTATACAGCATAATAATACTTCATATTGGATGTTGAATTTTTAAAACAAATTACAGCTGTTACTCAATGCGATACCATAATAATAGAAGCAGCTTTTAATGGAACATTGATTAACATAACAGATTATCTAGTAGCAAATCTGTGCATTTGTATATTGTGAATAAAGTTCAATAAAAATTTGTCTATAATTTTAAGGTTGACAACAATACAGGGCTTACTAACAATAATTAGTATTACTTTTATCTGAAGATATTTGTATAATAACATTAGCACTTGTAATTTATGGTTCATTGCTATAATATTTTGTAAATAATCATAGATAATCATATAAACTCAAAAAGAGAATATATATATAAAAAGATTAAATTAATTTAAATTCAAAGAAAATGAGAGACTCTAAACAAGGATTATGTTAAACATATGCTAAATTACTCTAAACAAGGATTATGTTAAACATATGCTAAATTCGCAGTGAATATTAAAAATAATGATTTGGCAATATATCTAAAAGATTTGCCTTAAGTAAAGCGACTTCATCTAAACTATAAATCAATATAATACATCTTAAATAACAAATAAATCAATAAAATGATATTAAATTTATTACCATGTGGTCTCAATAATTTTCTATAAATATACATAGTTACTTTTTAGTTAAATTGTTTTATTTAATTTATGGTTAGGGCCATAACACTGATTGAGCTTTGTAATAAATCTAATTAATCTATAAACATGTTGTTGTCAAAATAACATCATTTATCAATATATTAATATACTAATACAGACAATTATGGTAGTATACCTTTATACTTAACGTTAATTGGGAAAGATCTAAGATCACATAATTCAATATTATGAATACAATGACAACTAGAGGATAGAGGCACATAATTATTTAAGTTTTCATCACTGAATAATCTAAACATATTTCAGTGATTAAAATATCCTTTCATACATTATTTAATTATCATTAAACATCAAATAACTTAAAACTACCTTCACTTCAACTTCTTCAATACCATTGGACGATTCATCCGATGCGACTTTAATGATTCTCGTATGACTAGTAATCTTTTCAATTGAACACATAAAAATATCAGCTATAATGGCGACCCCTAGAAAGCACCAAATAAGTCCAGCGAAGTAGAGCCCGGCCCGGAGCGCATGCGGCCATAATGTTTCGTTGAGTAACGGAAGTAGTAATCCCTTGTCACCGCAAATGTCCGTTACGTTCAAGATCGTTAAGTTACCAGTTGGATCGCTGCATGTACACTGTGACATTGTTAGTTAGATAATTTGTATTCTCAGTTGCTGACTCTGCAAAGTCTAGAATGTAAATAAAGAATATTTAAATATAAAAGCAGCACAAAAAATAAATAAAAATAATGATAAATGAATAAAAAAGTTCAAGATATACGCGAGCATTTCACATAAAAAAATCATGAATTTTACATAATTGTCAGTCGTACAAAAAGCAAACATTTTTAAATTAAATATCTTAAGATATTTTTGGGTATAAAACTGACTTAATGTCTTAACTTTATTAATTATAAGATGCCTACAATTAATTATATATTAATTGTTACTAGGCATTTGGTTTTATTTCAATTAACTCCAATGTAAAAATGTCAAAATTGCCAATATTTGGGCAAACACTTCTGACTTGAACATAGTATTGTGATTCTAGATTAGAGCTGACTTAGATATTTTATGTCATGCTCAAAATTAATAATGTTATAATAAAATACATGAATATTTTATTATATTTCATAGTAAACTTTGTTGCACGACTGCAGTTGTTGCAACACAACATGCTAAAAACAACTATAAAAATTATATTTTTCACTGCTTTATACATCTATTGACAGTAGTAGTAAAGCTTTTGTGAAATATAATACTCCAATAATCTCAGGCTTTGGACTCTATAGCTTCTACAGCTAATCCTGATATATAGACATTGACAAAGCTGTAGTGTTTGCCTAGCATTAGGCATAGTAATTGCATTGCAAAAATAGACTTACAATACATATGGAATAGACCGGGGACAATTCAAAACACAAACTGTATATATAAAAAGAAGAATTGAATTTTAGCAGTTTTATATAGGTTAATTAAAAAGTGAATTTTTATCTTTGATAATATCCATTACGAGAATGATTATTTATTAGAAACCATGATATGTAAATTATATAAAGAACATTTATGGCAGTTGTAATTTAAATATGCCCAATATAACTATTTACTGAAAATATACATAATATATCTATTGACCCATTACAAATTTATATTGAAATGGATATTTGGAATAAGAAACTTTGAAATGTATCTTTGCTGATGATTTTATTTAAACTAAATATAGTTATTAAATTGCTTTCAGCTCACATCAACACAATTTTTTTAACTGTTTAGCATACAGTAATTATAATTTTAGAATGTCAACGCACAATGTGATTAAACAAAATTAAACTTCTCTCATGTATTTATTTAGCATATAAAATATTACAATAATTATGCATTGCAATAAAAATACGTAAGTTATTCTTAAAATATTATATTGTCTACATGTAATTGTTTTCTCTGTATATATAATTCAGAATGCAAACCATTTCAGTAATCCAATATTTCCAGTCTCGTCTCTCAACATACAATTAACATTCTGATTAAAATTCCTATTACAGCCTGGTCAGCTATTGCTTGTTTCTAGTATCTGTATCAGACTATAAAATAGTTCTGCCAGGAATAATTATATTCAGCTGCAGACATAAATCTCCAATGACAATGAATTGGCGACCTCATGAGACTTAATGAATCCAACATGGACCAATATGAGTAGATAGCCTGGAATCTACAGTATTGATCGCTCAACGTTTATTGGCCGCAACCAAATGAGTAAACATTCCAGCATTTCATATATTTACAGGATATAAAATGCATCGAATGACATATTATGACTAAATTCAGCTATTTGAATTTTTTGTCATATTTTCATTATTTGTATTCATTAGAATTTTTCTCAGATGTTGAAATATTTGAATTACAGCTATCTATTATGAATTTTAGCTAGTCTTTACTTTTATATATTCGAAGCTGTTTCTTTAGATGTAGAAATTAACCAGTAGGTATGCAAATTGTGACAAAAATTAAACAATTTGCAACAATATTTAGATTTTGGCCATTTATAGAAGTATAATCAGCCAGGCACCATTTTATTAAGCTTCACGCCCAGAGCTAAATAAATTATTCACATTTAGCGTAGTTAAAAACACATCGTATATCATAATTATAATATTATATAACACTGCTAACGACATTGACTTGCTCGAAAACACCAAATTCCGAGGTATTAAATTGCCCGTGATCCGTCAAATAAACTCAGACATATCGGCCCCCACTGTTTGCTCTTTGGATTAAGGTTGGTGTTAGGTTTAGGATTTCCAGTTAGGGTTAGGATTAGCTTACAAGTTAAGTTTATAGTTTGTTTTAGTTATGATAACTAAATGAATTGACAGGGCCGATTTCTCGGGTTAATGTATTCGTAGCCAATTTATCGGGATCCAAAATTGTCATTACCAATATATCAAGTAGTATTACTATCATATCATTTGCTACTGAAACAAAACTGGTAGCCATAATCCTATGCAATTTTAACCGCAATCATAATATCTGCAGATTATTTACAGCGTCTAGTATAAACTGTAATTAAATAACATTGATTGAAATCGCTACTGCTTTGGATAAATGGCTGCGACTAGGCTAACAATTGACACTATGCAACAGACGCTTTTATTAATTATACACGAGATAGTATAATAATGTACCTCACATTATTATACTATGTTTTGAATATGTTTTAATATTGTTCTTTCAGAATAAGCCTTCTCAAAATGACTGTACAAATTCGTACCTCGGTTTGTTTTTCATATAATAATGACTAAACTCGTTTTGTCATTTGACAAATGAATTTAAGAGTTCCGATAATGTAGAGCATGAAAAACTGACACCAAAGTAATATACTTTTAAACGATTTCTAAAGATTCATGAATATAGGACCGATAAAAATACTAATATATTGCAACACAAATGCAAACATACTAATATAATTCAATATTTGAATTAAACATTTTAATTAATAACTAAAAATAAGTAAATCGAAATATCAACCTAAAAAAGATTTATAAACTAAAAGATTTATCAATAACTATAAATTCAATAGTGACAAAACATCACCCGTATTCTTAGTAAAATAGAGTGCTGGTTTTCTATTGTAGTAAATATGCTTAATAAATTATAATACACAAATAGTTAAGTCAAATCACTCGCCACAGTATATCGAGTATTATCCATTTTATTTTAGAGACAATTGCGTGCAAAACGTACAAATCAATATGTAACACATTGTAATAACGACAGACGTGCAAATAGTTATATTATGCGAAAAAGTAGGCCTGCATAAGTTCGACATTATAATTATATCTTACGTTTTATTACTTTAAGTTAGTGCTTTTATTTCGGCTGAAGCTTGGCAAGAAAATTAAGTAGAGTCTGAAATAAAATGAATACGTGCTATTTATTAATAATTCAGTGATGCGAGTGTATCACAAAGTTTTTATACTATAATGGCAACTTCTAAGCAAATTCTTATGAGTTAATGCAATAAACTAATTTTTATCAAAGGATTCAACTGAGTGTCTTTGAATATTTAAACAAGAAATACAACTGCTATAAAACCACATCATCAAGCAACTGAACTTGAAAATAATTTCACATAACTATTGTTTATAACCTGAAATATTGCTATCGTTTTATACAACCGATTCTTTTACAACAAGTTTTTTCCAAACCATAATCATAAAAATAAAGAGATAAAGCATAGTTGAAGCTCTCATAGTTTCTCATACTTAATCTAGCATTACATAACTAATATTTTCTATAGTAAGGGGAAAATATTAAGATCTATCTTATAGATCCTCTATAAAAATTCTGCAGGTTAAATAAAGTATACGTTTATTACTGTCTTTGAGAAAAACGAAAGATTAATATATCAATTATTTGTACTTCGGTCAAATTATAAGACTCGTTTTTTGCATTTTTTATATTCAAAACAATAATAACTTTAAAAGCACCTAATTTCAATAATAATCATTTACACATGATCAATGAAAGAATGTATTTAGTGAACTATACTTAGAGAATCTTGAATATTAAGCCTAACTGAAAGTAAAGACATATTTTAATAATTCAGTAACTAATTAATTACATCAAGACATTACTTCAAGCCAACTTCAAGTTGCAATCGATAAGCTACTATGCATATCTTAAACTACGCCTACAAATATATATTAAAGAAAACAATAATCATCCAAGTAGTATTTTACACAAGTGTATATTAATGTAAATTAAACTTTACTCCACATCAAACAGCTTTATCTAACGTATAGATCATAAAACTTACACCGTGTCATTTATATCAATTATGACGTTCTATACCTGTAATAAAACAAATTATAAGCGAGATTATTAATATAAACACGAGTAGCCTAACTAGAATTGCAAAAGAGTGGGGGAGATGCAGCTATTTACTGCCTCTATATTATTCAAGTGTTGTCATCTGACTAATTAAAAAAATGGAAAAAAATTAAAAATACTAAAATATAGAAAATTATACAAAAAATATTTTAAAATTATATGAAAATATAATTTTTTAATTAAGATTCAAACTTAATTAGTGAACCAACAATTCTGCAAGATTATCTGCGCTTTTAGTCAAGTATAGTCAATAGAAGATATATACTATTTTCCAAGAAAAAGGGTTAAATTAAGCTAGTGAATAAATAATGAAATCAAAATTATCTCTTTGTAATCGTTTTCTAATATGATTTTTTGAGGCAAAAATGAATGCTAGAATATATAAATTTCAGAAAAATCTATCGCCACGACATATGATATTCAAATTGACAGGATATTCATAAACAAATCAAGGCGATATAATTTTCATAACACTAATAAACACAATTTTCCATAAGTGACAATGTGCTTCATGACCCATTATTTAATATTTTTTGTTAAGTTTTAGAATTTCGAAATTATTACATTTCTGATATGGATCAGAAATAAATAGGATTAATATATTGAATCGGCATATTAATTCTCAATAGTATAAAACTTGTTCACATATGTGTCAGTATATTTTATAACTAATGTTTCATGATAATGTATTACGCGGTTATTAAGTATATTAATTAAGTAAATGAATTACTACAGTCTGAAAGCGCTTACATCCAATGCGAGATTCTCAAGTCGTCACTTCAAATGTCCACTGAACACAAGTTTAATAATATTACACTTTATCAAAAATATACCTCACACTTAATTCTACATCAACAACTTAATGATATCCAGCGAAGTTAAAACAAGAAGTCTAAAGTAATTTTATTTAAAAAAATAAGATAAAAAATAATTTTATCTTTAGTTTTAGTAATTTGGTTATGAAATTATTAATAAAAAATAAGATTAAAATAAATTTTTTTTATAATAATTAATGCAACTTTACATAAAATAACAACAATCTTCGTTGAAATAACAATGACAAATCAATCATGATAACAGTTATTGTATATACTATTATAATAATAAATACACAGTGGGACCCAATGAGCAAACAATGTATATACAATAATAAAATAACATGCATTCAATATGCATGACCTTAAACATCAAACAACAGGATCAAATATTTCCATTCTGTAATAAATATTCAATGACGTTTTATAATGTTCCGATTAAAGATTAAATGACAATGTCGATGGAGATTATATTCTGTAAAAAAATCAACGAAATACTTATGACAAAATTATTGAAATTTACTCTTACTAGATAAAACACATTCTCTCCGTATCTTCACATTTTAACAACTTATTGAAAACATCAATATGTAAAAATTCACAGCAATATCAAAATCTCCGTTTCGCTCGGTTTCGATACAACACAATTTCTGCTAAACTTCAAGATAATTCTGATGTATTAAAGCAAATTAGAGAATACTATAAATTTAAACGGAGCAAAATAATATAATCGAATGTGTAAACCAACCCGAGTCTCATTCAATTTTAGATGAAAGCCCCTTTGCAATGAAGATACAAATACAGAGCTAAACGGTCTGTCACCATGCTTTTATCGACTTGTTTCAAATACAGAGAAGGCTGTTGCGCATAATAACATTAACTGTAATCTACATATTGTTGTATCAATATAGCACTTTTTTTCTGAACTATAATTAAACATCAGTCATTAGAGAGCTCTGTGCACGACTTTCTATAATGCGGCTATAAAAAATAAGTCACTATTTTCAAAGAGTGAAAAACACACCTATAAATCATATAAATTAATAACTGATTCATATATTCGCTACATTAAGGCTTATTATATCTAGAGTCGCAAATAAAGAAATAGAGATTGACAGATTAAAATAACCACGATCGTTTTTGTACGCAGAATAATAATAGCCCTGTTAGCGATTTTACGCTAAACCTAGCCAGCATGCAGCAGACATACAAAACACTTAAATAGTGTTAAATCTACACTACAATGTATTGTGTACAATAAATAACTGCATGCTTACAATATCATTAATAGCGAGTCGACACGTGAGCTATTATTACTCTGAAAAGAAACACCTACTCATAGCCTCTCTATATATATATATTTCTTCTAAAAAACTTATGTGTAATCGAACTCAAAACGCTATAAAAGTTCAGTTGTTTCGCATATTAACAATGTTTAAATTAAGAGGTACAAAATCACGAAACGATCAGGCGAAATAGGTTTGTATTAAAGCTGGTGACATGGGTATATGCGGGTAGTTCTAGTCGTGCCGGATTCAATGTTTCTATGCCGTTTGCTGCATTTTACCACCTTTTTACCTGACAATAGGAAAAATGATTTAAGTTATGTGAAGTACACTTTAGTAGCTACCCTATTTTATAGTTTAATAAAATTTTATTAATTTCAAAATAATTATATTTAATTACTAGCAATACATCGTTTTGATACAGATCATTAGACATTAAAATTTTTTTTTAATGTCTAAATTATAATATTTGATTGGTAAGCCAACACCATCATTGATGATTTATAAATTCACAATCCAAATTTAATAGAGCCTCAATAATGAAGCTCTATTAAATTTTGTGACCTAATTATTATTAATACATTCATAAAATATTCACCGCCATATAAATCAAGATCTTACGCATAATATTAAGCGTTTGGATTACTTTTCAGATTTTATCAGGAGAGAGCTCAGAGAGGGCGGAGTAAAATTTTTTCTCAAAAATCAAGTGTTTGCATTCTTTAAAACCAAATATCATTGACAGTGGACCGAAGTGACATTTTCCTCTTTTTTTACCCGACATCAATCTATCCAGAGTTTTGTACTATTTGATAAAGTAGTATTTACCCTGCCATTGATAGAGCAAAGAAACACTAGCCGGATTATATTCCCGCTGTTAGCACAAACACACACACATACACACTAGGCTCTAGCCGTTTGAGATTCATCGATCAATAACTGAGAGGCTGGGACTTGAGCTGGTTTTCCAGTTTAATCATTTGCGTCACAAAACGAAATACACTAACCGTTGACTAACGATAACGCCAACTCTTATTATTCTATGTGACTCAATACTTAAGAAAAATTTATTTCTTAAGTATTGAGTCCCATAGAATAATAAGAGTTTAATAAGTTATTAACTTAATAAACTCGCAAAAATTATTGTAGATAGCAGAAGCTTGCCAGAAAGCAGATAAAGGTGCCACAATTTAGTGAATTAAACAATTTGTTTTCCTCATTTTTCAGTTAAAATACTCAGAGATAAGTGGGTCATCAGATTTAAAAAATGTGTCGTGATCAGAGAAGGGGACGTGATCAGACTGTCTAGACTGTCTAGACTGTCTAGATAGTCTAGACAGTCTAGACTGTCTAAACAGTATAGACTGTCTAGACTGTCTAGACAGTCTAGACTGTCTAGACTAAACTGTCTAGACTGTTTAGATTAAACTGTCTAAACAGTCTAGACTGTCTAGACCAGACTGTCAAGACTAGACTGTCAAGACTAGACTGTCCAGACTGTCTATCTAGACTGTATAGACTGTCTAGTCTGTCTAGACAGACTGTCGCGACTGTCTAGACAGAGTTTCAAGAATGTCTAGACAGTATGGACAGTCAAACCTAGACTGTTTAAACTGTCTAGACTACTATCCTGCCCCCTATATAATTAATCTGCTATCCTGCCCCCTATATAATTAATCTACTATCTTGCCCTTCCCCCATGTAATTAATCCGCTATTCTGCCCCTCCCCCATATAATTAATTTGCAATCCTACCCTCCCCCTCCCATATAATTAGTCTGCTATCCTGCCAAATCCCCATTTAATTAATCTGTTATCCTGCCCTCATATAATTAATCTCCTATCTTGCGCCCCCCATATAATTAATCTGCTATCCGGCCCCCCATATAATTAGTCTGCTATCCAGCTCCGCCCATATAATTAATCTGCTACCCTACCCGCCACCTATATATTTAATCTGCTATACTGCCCCCCATATAATTAATTTGCTATCCTGCCATCCCCATACAATTAGCCTGCTATCCTGGCCCTCCCCCCACATAATTAATTTCCTTTCCTGCCCCCCCCCATGTAATTAATCTGCTATCCTGCCCACCCTGTATAATTAATCTGCTATCATGCCCCCCCATATATTTAATCTGCTAAACTGCCTCCCATATAATTAATTTGCTATCCTGTCCCCCCCCCCAATATAATTAGTCTGCTATAATGCCCCGCCATATAATTAATCCGCTATCCTGCCCCCCCCCCATATAATTAATCTGCTATCCTTCCCTCCCCCCCATAAAATGAATCTGCTATCCTGCCCCCCCATATTATTAATCTATCCTGCCCCCCCCTATAATTTATCAGCAATCCTGCCAGCCTCCCCCCCCATCATAATTAATCTGCT
>JAQIXG010005443.1:0-11445 GCA_034700105.1 Oconnorella tubifera | reverse complement strand
ACGTAACGTTTCGTAACGTTTTCAAGGACCCCACCCACCCTCCAGCGTTACGTAATTATGCAATGGCCCCTAAGTACATACGTACACACGCATGTACATACATACGTAAGTATATATATATATACGTAAGTATATATATGTACATATGTAATTTGTAATATGTCTATGTAATATATATGTATGTACGTACGTTCATACATACGTACATGCTTACGTACATACGTCTGCTTACGTGAAAATCTTAAATTGAAAGTCTTAAATTGTTTAAAAATTCGAAATTTTATCCAAACTCAACGTATAGCTTGCGTGTAGTTTGCGTTATTCGCATTTATACATTCACGCAACAACAACGCACACTCGGCGAAACCATCTTAAAATTTCTTAAAATTCGACTTAAAATCTCTGCAGCTGCGTGAAGTTTCAAGTTGACAAAATGTCTGCGTGTAAACTAACACGAGCACACGCAAGCTCGATCGATCTATTGTCACGGTTGAGTGACTCTCTTGCATCTCTGCGGTAGCGTCTCTGCGGTTGCGTTAGTTTTCACGTTGACAAAAGTGTTTGCGTGTAAAATTATGTAACTCTAGAATTTTTTTAAATTTAAGATTTTTGATGCTTGCGTGTATGTATAAAAGCGCTTGAGTGAATGTATACAACGGGCTTTATGAGTGAACACTACAAAAGTCTACAGACATTTCATCTACTACAACATTAGAGTAGACCAAATGTGTGTAGATCAAATATCGGTAGACCAAATGTCTCTAAATGAAGCATCATAAGTACAATTGTTGAAAAATCTGTATAAAACTGGAATAATGTGGTTGCATGCCCCCCACCCTGTATAAAAATTGAATAAAATCATACCCCGTGGCAGTTGAACAATGCGGTTATGTTTTAAGTTAAGACAACGAAGTGAACTGAGTTGAGAAAGTTGCTCAGGAACATGACTTAGTTCATTGGAACTGACGTCCTAGCAAATAATTATCACTCAGTTCAAAATAAATGTACACATGTACAGATTCTTTACATTTTAACCAGAATCTGATATCAATTAGTTTTTACTTGAACAGGCCCCCCCCTAGAATCAACCATAATTCTATTGATTAGAGAAACAAAATAAGAAACAAAAGAAGTAACAAAAGAAGAAACAAAGAAGAACCAAAAGAAGAAATAAAGATATAAGATACATAAAGAGAGATATATAAATGTACCAGATGCATGAGGTGTTTGAATCTAGATATTTCTTCAGGCAGAGAGACGAGACGATTATTAGCCAGGAGTAGAACTTCTAGCAGATCTAGTGATGTGATGTAGACTGGCAGGACTGTGATGAGATTACGACTACAACACACGTACATCACACGTTCATCACACATTCATTAAGTGTTCATCAGGCGTTCATCAGGCATTCATCACACATTTATCAGGCGTTCATCATACGTTCATCACATGTTCATCAGGCGTTCATACCACACTCATCACACATTCATCACGCACGAACACAAGATCATCACAAGTTCATCACATAATGTAGCGCAGAAAAGTGGTTTATCACACGTTCATCACATTTTCATAATATATCTAAAAACGCTTTCATCACAAATTGAAATGTTCATCACATGTTCATCACATGTTCATAAGTAACATAAATATATAAAACCTTAAGTTTAGATAAACGAGATTCTGCAGTTGACAGAATGCCTGCGGTATACTACGAATGCTATTATGATAGAGGCAGAGCCACTCTAGTGAGGGCAGGTCACAAATCTTGGACGAGATTTCACTTAGACGATTTCTCGACAAATCTACACAAACAAGATGATCCATACCGGAATATACAACATTTAGGAAAGTTTAAATTTGACCATATTTTTATATTTCTGGGGGGGGGCAGATTAACCCGTCTATCCCCTTACTCCGTCACTAACTTCTAGACCAATAGTATAATATTTGAAATTAATTTAAATTTGATTTTAAAGCAGTTCAAATTTTCATTAAAGTTTGAGTTTTGATACTTATCAAGGATGAATTAAATTTGAGAGGTAACTGAAAACCAAGGAATGACTTATAACTTCAACTAAGACTAATTAGTTAGACTAATTAGACTAATTAGTTAGACTAATTAGACTAAACTTCAAATAAAGACTAATTAGACTAATTATAACTTGCAATAAGGAATGATTATAACTTCAATTAAAGACTAATTAATTCGACTAATTATAACTTCAATTAAAGACTAATTAGACTAATTATAACTTCAACTGAAGACTAATTAGACTAATTATAACTTCAACTGAAGACTAATTAGACTAATTATAACTTCAAATAAAGACTAATTAGACTAATTATAAATTCAATTAAGGAATAATTAGACTAATTATAACTTCCAATAAAGACTAATTAGACTAATTATAACTTCAATTAAAGATTAATTAGACTAATTATAACTTCAACTAAGACTAATTATTTCTCTACCGGTCCAAGTCGTATCCATCAGGTCGTGTTTCCCCGCCGCCTCCTCCGGAAACACTTTAAGATTCCTACAACTCAGATCTATCTCCCCCGAGTGAATCGAGTCAGCGAACACCCTCTCGACAGTCTTGGACAAGGCGGACGACGACGCGCCCCCCAGCATCGACACGGGTCTCGACGGAGGGGCCCCCCCGGGGGTCTGCCGGACACGGTGAACGACCGGCTGCAGCGAGACGGACTGGCTAGGGAGAGGGAGAGGCGAGGGGGAGCCGTGCGTCGATGAGGGGGTACTCGGGCCACCCCGCTGAGAGACGAAGGAAGGACCGCCGAGGGAGAAGGAGACCCCTCCGCCGACCCCCAAGCGAGTCCTAGGGGGTTGGACCCCCACAACTGACATCCCTCAAATCTAATCAGAAATGAATCTCTCGCAGTTATTTATTTCTTTTCTCTCATGGTCACGTGATCAGCTAAACATCGCGTTATTAAAAACTATCTTTTTAATAAACATCATAAAAGTTTTTTAATAATAAATAAATATAATTAATCATCGCAAAAAAGTTCTGTCTGTAATCTATACACGAACGTCTTTCCGTCTTTTGTAGGCGTTGCAAAACAAATTACTGCGATTTTTTAACATTTTTAACGCTGTCCTGATTGGACGGGGGACAGAGCCGGAATTCATCCGGATTATATTAAATAAAGAATCTTTTCGGATCAACTTTAATTTTATTGCATTTGTTTTTAATTCGCTACGTTTTGATGACCGAGTAACTATCCGTGGATAATCTGAAGTTAGCCGCATCAATTGATTGATGACAAGTTTGATGCGTATTATAATCGGAATTATGATATAAAAAATTGAACGAAGTAACATTATAAAAAAAACGAAGACAAAAACTTTGAACAATTATGAGCGAGAGACATTGCGCACATTTTTAAGAATTTAATTTAAAATTGATTGAAACAATGAATCATTATTTTGCTATAGATTTGTTTAGATTCAACGTATAGCGTTTCAATACTAATATAACAGTAAAACTAAACGAGTACACAATTTTATAGATTTATGCAATAATAAGTTTGTTTACCAACAATTGTAGAAATTATTTCGGCCTATTGGGCCTACAATGTCTAATTTCAGCTAGGCTACACCACGCCCAGATTTTTGAACCAATCAGCGCTCTCAAATCTAGCCTAGCCTACTGCTGCACATATCTCATAGGAAAGCGCGGCCGATGTTAGCTGTAGCCAAGCTGTAGCCTAGCATCACTGGCCTGACACGTGCCGGCTCATAGCCAAAGCTAATAAAGACAACATAAATATCACTGACTCGTTGCACTTTGAGCTTTACTTGGCTTCAAATCAGGATAAATATAATGTACAACATTAAATTTTGTAAGCAACAGACAACATAATATACAAGTTAAATTATCATAAGAAATATACCGTGTACATATTTTAAATATATTCTTTGATCATTGCATTGATGTTCTATTTTGTATGGAGTAGTTATATAATAAGATATTATGTGAGAATTGTTTAACTTTTTGTTTATCGTATAGTTCTAAAGATGATGCAATTCCCGTCACAATTTGACATTTTCATTTTTAGATTTATTCAGTATTCAATTATTTTGAAACTTTTGCGAATTAATGACATTTATTTACTTATTATTTTTTTAAGTTTTCGCTATTCTTGCATCAAATCTATAATATTTATAATTTTCTAGCGGACTTGAAAATCAAAAGTTTTGATTACTGTAGGAAAACGTTGTAAACAATATGAATCATTAAGATCTCGATGATTTCATTGATTTTTCAATGTTTGGCGAGATTTTTTAATCTTTCAAAAGATTTTAAAAAGAAAGACCTACCCACCCCCCGCTCAAATTTTATAAAGTTTTTGATAAAACCTTAGTTTAGCGTCGTAAATTAAATCCATTTTCTCAAAACCTTAGGTTAGCGTCGTAAATTATGGTTAGGGTTAGGGTTAACCCTAACCCTAATTTACGACCCTAACCTAAGGTTTTGAGAAAATGGATTTAATTTACGACGCTAAACTAAGGGTTTACGAAGTTTATGACATTATTTTAAAGTATTTATGTTTCAGGTTCCTTTTCGCGTATTTTCTGTGGAAAATCATAGAACGCTGACCTTTTTCTCTCGTGTTAAACTTCTTACTAATCCTCCCCTTCATAATATTTGTAAACAGTCCTGCAATCTTGTTTTCTAGGAAAATTCAAACTCTCTTTTTGGAAAATTTTCTGTCATGAACTCTTGAACTTGTTTTTGTTTGTTTTCAGACTTCAAGGCTTTTCAAATCATTTAACTTGCAGCATTAGAATCACTTTGCATAATCAGATTAACTTTACAATGCAAAATTTATTAAAGAATATTAATGCTACAGTGTATGTTTTGACTTTAGAATAGCGTATTGCGACCCACAGTTTGAGAATCACTAAAAAAAATGTACCGCACCGCCGTGATCAACAGACTGAGCCTAGTACTGGCTAGTAGGCCAAAGTAGCAGCTGCAGCCACTTATCATGGTTATTAATAACGTGGAAAGTCTCGAACAATAAATCTTATGTCCAATCATCGTCAGTCAATTACCTTCATTCTCTGTTCCGATTGGCTGATAGCATGTGTATTCTATTTAATTCTATCTGATACTTTGCCAAAACTCAAATCAGACTCACCAGCCCTATATACAAAGTCCACAGTTAAATCACAAAAGAGTGCCTTCAATGATCTAACCAATAAGATTGTGTTATTTAGTCAAAGTCGCGCTCTGATTGGTTGGGAAAGTTTCTGAAGTAAATAGTAGCATGTGATGCAAGGTGCTTGTTTAACCTTTAAACGTTTATACAAACGTCATTAGAGAGTTTGATTTCAAGTCAAAGACTGCATATATTTAGGCCTACTATATGTTTTATATAATCTTATCTATACATTACTTAGTTAATACTACATTGTCACTGCATTAATCCTTATTCAGCTGACGCTATAGAGAAACTATTGTTATAATTATCAGTTATTTATAATTGTATATTAAATCTAAGAACATTGGACAAGACGTTTTAACTTGTGATGCTTTTAAAGAATCTGTCGCCTTACAGTGCCTGTCTGTAACTAGACCTTACAGTACACTAATCTTCTTTAATTAGGCCTATAGTAGTAACTGTTTCAATAGAAAGTGTTCTGATCATTTGTTGATATCTTGTCTTAAAAAGTTCATGTAAACGTCACCACAAAGCAAGGGATATGACGTCACATGAAAGAATTCAACCTCGCAGTCGACGTTGGCATAGTCTCAGTGACCGACCCCCCTCCCTCGATGAGATCCAAGAGGTCGCCACTGCCCAGGACTCATCCGAGCCCGATTCGACCGACAACTCCACCAGACCTCCTCCCCAGGGACCCACCGCCCCTGGGGGGTCATCCAGCGCCCCCGCCTCGGTCCACAGCTCAAGCAGCGACAGTGACCTGGACGAGACGGCCAAGATGCATCAGCGGCTCTACAAGCTCCAGCAGAGAGAGGCCCAGGGGGGCCCCCAGGGCCAAGAGGCTCCCAGAAAACTAAGAATGCGTAAAAGTAGTGACCAGTGCATAGAATCTAAAGAAAATGAACAAGATTTAGTTTCGCATGAAAAATCAGCAAACAGAAGGCCTAAGAGAAAGAGCAGTGGAAGTAGGGGGCAGTACCTTGGGCCCCCAGGGGGGTTGATTAAACGAATCCCTTCCTCCCTCTTTTATATTGACTACGATGCTGCTGATGATGAATTAGATGATGATGATGATGATGTTTATTCTGGACGTGGGGCTCTTCCAACTGATCTACCATCAAGTCGTAAGATGTCAGCATTACAGTATGTGAGTGAGAGACATCATCATCATCTTAAATATGATGATGATGATGTGGAGGGGAAGATAAGTAGGAACTTGGGGGGACAGACTAAGGCGGCATTTGTGATGGCTTGCTACACGGATAGAATGAAAGAGGTGGGCACTCCGTTATTGGCGTTTAATTGATTTTTAATATTAGGTTTTTTTTCATTCAGCAGATGACGACACATAATTAGGCATAAAATTATTCATTTTTCTAACATTATTAGTTGAAATGTTAGAAAATTTAAAATGAATACATTCATTTACAACGCTTTTTTAGATCTAGTTCAATACTAATAATATTATTTAGTAATTATAGTAAAGTTATTTATAACTTTGTACTACTGTAACAAATGCGCTATTTTATAATTTAACGCTATTTTTATTTTCTCAACTAATTTGATTAAATTAACGTTTGTACTAAAGTAGCATGAGTAAGATGATTTCTTGATGTTCTAGATCGATGCCATCATGAAACCGTTCCGCATGAGTGATGATCAGTACACGGAGATCATGACCTTGTTAGGTGACATGTTTAATAAAGGTCTGCGTAAATCGACCAATCAAGAGGCAACGGTCAAAATGTATCCAACCTACGTCAGGGCTTTACCAGACGGGACGGGTAGATATCGAATTTAGTTTTTGTTTTAATTTAGTTTTTGTTAACTATTTGTTAAATTTCAGTTATTTTATAATAAACATGAATAAAAAAATAAACTTTTTTATTAAATTATTTGATTAAATTATTTGATTATTGAATGGAATTATGCTCAAGGGTGCAGCGAGTACATGAATGAAGTGTTTTGTTTTCAGAGTTTGGGCGATTCATTGCTCTAGATCTGGGGGGGACAAACTTTCGTATTTTACTCGTTGACTTGAGGGGGAGGGAGACCCCGGAGGTTGTTAGTAAACAATACATTGTCCCAGTGAGGATCATGCATGGACCAGGCACTGCGGTGAGTGGCTTTTTACTTTTTACATTTTTTAGATCTATTTATAGAAGTGTGTTTGTTTAAAGTTTGGTTAGATGAAGTAAATGTTATTTAGTTGAATTATTTATTTATAATAAATTATTTGTGTTGAATTAATTATTGAATGCATTGCATTAATGGTTTGCTTGGTGGTATAGTCAATTTATTGACTTAATGTTTGTTTCAGTGGCTGATTGATTGAATGAGTTATTGACTGATTGATTTATTGATTCATTGATTCATTGAATGATTCATTGACTGATTCATTGACTGATTCATTGATTGAATGATTCATCACTGATTGATTTGTTGATGGATTAACTGTGTACTCTATTATTTCATTAATTCAATTACTGGAATATTTATTATAAATATTCCAGTTTTGTATTTTGTTTTCCAGTTATTTGACTACATAGCCTATTGTATATCAGAGTTCCTACACGAGCTAGGCCTGCAATTTAACCAGCACGCGTTAGGCTTCACTTTCTCATTTGCCTGCAACCAAACAAGCCTGGCTTCAGCCACGCTGGTTGGTTGGTCGAAGGGATTTAAGTGCAGCGGGGTCGAGGGGAGGGACGTCGTTCAGTTACTACATGAGGCCATTGCTAGGAGGGGGGTGAGAGATTTTAAGTTAAATCATTTAATTATGCAAATTATTATGTTTTATTGAAAAAGTTTCACAGAACTTGTCATTCTTCCCCAGTCAAAACTTGCATTTATTTTATGAGTACCCCTGAGACATGGACGGCTGAGTAAACATTGTCTATTGCCTACTTGATGTCATTTATCAAATATTCTCTCTGCAGTTCCTAACCCTAATTGTTAATATTTTGGCAGGATCTGGATTTGAAATGTTTTGGTATTTTAAACGACAATGTTGGAGTTCTAATGACAGCAGCGAGATCAGATCCTAACTGTCTTATAGGACTTATACTAGGTCTGATATAGAGATAGATAGATATATAGATAGATAGGCTTTTAGATATAGATAGGCTTTTAGATAGGCTTTTAGATAGGCATACAGATAGGCATATAAATAGGCATATAGATAGTTGTATAGATAGGAATATAGATATAAGTAAAAGATGTAATAGTTGCTAAAGATATAATATGATGTAAAATTATAAAAATATTCTAGACATTATTTATTTAATAAATCGAGTTAATCAATGTGTGATGACGATATCTAGAATTAGAATTTAAACATTTTAAACTCTTAACTTTTATGAATTTTGGTTTTAATTGCACAGCTTTTAACTTCTGAACAGAATAACTAACAACTTAACTAACTAATAACAGAATGACTAACAAGAGAATATTCGTTGTAATGTTTATATTCAGGCACAGGGACTAATTGTTGTTACATGGAGGACATCGCAAATGTAGAACTGTGGGATGGGGACTTTGAAGAACCTAAACAAGTACGATATTATCATTTTTTATTTATTTGATGACATTTAAGTGATAATAATGATGATAATATGCATGATATTTGAGTGATTTTAACCATGGTCCATTGCTGCTTCTATTTAAACGATAATAAAAATTATCCAATGACATTTAAAGTGATAATAAATGCTGAGTGATATTTATTTGATGGCATTTAAAGTGATAATTAGTGATATTTATCTGGTGACATTTAGGTGATAATAAACACAGAGTGGGCTGCGTTTGGAGAAAGAGGTTGCCTTGAGTCAGTTAGGAATGAATTTGACAGACAGCTGGATGAAGAGTCAGTCACTTCTGGGTATCATCTGTGAGTACGGATCCTTTATATTATTATAAGCCTTTATATTTCTATAGGCCTGTGTGTTTCTGTGTAGGCCTTTGTGTTTCTGTGTAGGCCTTTGTGTTTCTGTATAGGCCTTTGTGTTTCTGTGTAGGCCTTTGTGTTTCTGTATAGGCCTTTGTGTTTCTGTGTAGGCCTTTGTGTTTCTGTGTAGGCCTTTGTGTTTATGTGTAGGCCTTTGTGTTTCTGTATAGGCCTTTGTGTTTCTGTGTATATGTAGAGGCCTTGGTATTGCAGCCATTTAAGCCATTTGGTTAAATTGAGAACTTTATATATTTATTGTTTGAGGTTATTTTTAAAAGTCTTATTTCATATTTCTATAGTTTTGTTCATTGTTGTGTTAGATTTGAGAAGATGATATCAGGTATGTATATGGGTGAACTTGTTCGTCTGGTTCTTTGTCGGCTCACATCTGAGGGACTTTTGTTTGAGGGCAACACATCAGAGGAACTGGATGAACCGTATAGATTCTACACTAAATATATTTCTGAAATAGAATCGTACGTTATTTATTTTGAGTACCCAGACAAAACGGCCCCAAATACATTAACATGGCAAAACGACCACGAATACATTAACCCAACAAAATGGTTTTGTTGATTTATTCAGTAACTCTAACCCTAACTAACCCAGACTCTTACTTTAATTGTAACCAAAAGACTTAACTCCGACTCTAACCCTAAGAATTAATAATCGAGGGTTGAGTTATTAGGGTTGTTTAATGGATTGTTATTATTTTATGCTTGACTTTTTTTGTGCTTAACTAAATTTATGTTATGCTTAACTTATGTGGTGCTTATCTTGTTTTGTGCTTAACTTATGTTCTATTGAATCTTTTATTTTGTTATTTTTTGCTTGTTTTCCTCTCCCTCCCAGAGATGACCAATCAGGAGAGTTCCGTAATACTCGCTGTATATTAGATGAGCTTTCTATTCAACCAATCACAACAGACGATTGTAGACTTGTCAGGCACGTCTGCTGGCAGGTGTCTCAACGCGCCGCGTTTCTGGCCAGTGCTGGTCAGTTGTGCCAAACTTCATTTTGAACATTATCTCATTTGAAATAAGTAGACTTTTATAGGAAATTTTAAATTTATTTTGTAATTTGTTAAGATTTAATTTTTTTATGACGGGAGCTAAGTCATGATATTTTTTTTCTTCTTTTTTTTAATTTCTTGTTTTGTGAAATTTTCTGCATTTTATATGATATTCTATCTTTTTTATGAAATCTTATTCTTTTTATATAAAATTTAAGAAAATTTGGCAAATTTTAGGCCATAATGTACTCGTAAATGTTTGAAATTAGGACATTTAAACCGCAAGGGTTAGTTGGGGTATTTTTTTTCTCAGGGGTGGCTGCGGTGATAAATCGTCTCGGGCGCAGTGATGTGACGGTGGCGGTCGACGGGTCACTTTATCGCTTCCACCCCCACTTTAAAGATTTGATGAATAAAAAAATATCGCAACTTGTTAAACCTTGGCAGCAGGTAAAACAAGAAGTATTATTTTGATTTTAATTTTTTTCTGTCGAAGAATTAGAGAAGCGGAGAATCCTGCGGTTTAAGGTTCTAGTCGTCGTTAATCTAAGTATTTATTTGATGGCTCGCTGCACCCTTTAATAGACTACTCGTATACTGTATATCTGTTTTTAGAAAGAAGCTATATCGCTGAAATGAATTGTATACACTAAGATTCTTAAAGACGCAAAGAGATAAATTAATTTTACATTTATAGTTAAGATAATTGCTGTTTGATAATTAATTGAATTAGTTGAAATTGAAGACAATTGTAAGATTAAATATCATCAAAAAACATTATAGTTATCAATAATATAGGAAATGATTTTTCTTCTTTTTATTTTCCTTCAGTTCAAGTTGACTCTGGCCCATGATGGGAGTGGCCAGGGGGCCGCTATTGTAGCCGCTGTAGCCATGCGGCAAACTGAAGGCGGTCTTGCTGCAGCCTCAGCCAATAGCATCGCAGTTGCTTCACAGGAGGCGGGGCTTGTTATAGAGAATGGGGTGGAGCTTATTTCGATTGACAGTTTGAATGCGATGAATAGATTGGGTGATGGGGTAAATGCTGAAATAGGGGCGGGGAGAGAGGAAGCTGTTGCTATAAATAGTTTGATGGATGGATTGACCAATAGGGGCCCATCCTTGCTTGGCTCGTCCAATGAGAACACAGAACTAAATGACTCCGGGGTGATTGTACCCGATGGAGTAAATAATGCAAACTACACCTTGGTCAATGCTATCAATGGGGTACATTTAAGTGAGAATAATAACAATTTGTGGAATAATGACGTTGAATGTGGGGTGGGGGGTG
>JAQIXG010005442.1:0-11446 GCA_034700105.1 Oconnorella tubifera | reverse complement strand
TCATTTATGACAACAAGAATGAGGGGGGGGGGGGAGGAGGTGAGACGAATTGGGTTTGGACTTTAAAATATATTTTTTTTTTCTAATCTTGCAGCATTCAGTGATTATACTATAATAATAGGACTATTAAAATGTTTCATCAAACTAAAGCGGGATATTCAAATTGAATATTATTCTAATAATATATTTTATTATAATCAATGCAACTTTTATGTAAGTACTTATTTAGAATTAATTAGTGTAGGCTCTACAATCTTTAAAATAACATAAAAAATGAATGCCTAAAGATGAGACTCAATTAATTTCATGTTATATTTCAAATTAAACACTTGCAGTGGCATCGACAAGGGTGAGGTTGCAATGGGGGTGGGGGATTAACTATATCATCCATCGATTCTCTTTAAAAAAATTATATATATTTATTTATAAAATGCATTGATTTGAGAAATAAATATATCTATCTATCTATCGTAGTGTTAAAAGCGATTTACCCGTACTTGAACTTATTTAGGTTTCTGTTTTAGTTCGTGTCCTAATTATAACTAATATCTGGGCTCCCCCCTTTCTTGATATAATTAATTCTAAATAAATGCTTACTTAGAAGTTGTCTTTCTATAAAATGGTCACAGCCTGGGACAATTGCATAGAAAGCAACTTAATAAAATTTTCACAGAAATCAGATTACTTTGTTTTTTCTGAATATTGTTTTTGTGATAATTTTATTTCTGTTTTATAGATATTACTAAAGGAATATTTAGAAACAATAAAGCTTTAATTGAATAAGAATAGGCCTACGTTAACTTCAACTAACATATAACAGCGAGTAATAACAGGAGCATTTAGCATTTACGATAACGATAAAAGCGAGTAATGATAAAAGAGTAATCAAAGTCACTCTTGTGATGATAAATCTAAAAAGTATAATATGTCAATGAAACATAAATTATTTAAAATATAAATGTATTTAACAGTGTCTGATATAAGTTTTTCGTTGAATTGAGTGCGTTCTGCGACTTCTCTCATCTGTCGACCGAAGTCACTTCTCTCCGTCTCTCGCGCCTGACTCTCCCTTGTCCCTGGAGCCTGATCCCCCGTCTCCCCTGGCGCATGATCGCCCCTCGTCTCTTGGGTCTGATGCCCTCTCGTATCTCGCCCTTGATCGCCCTTCCTGATCCTGCTTCGTCTCCTCCAAGTAACGATCATCACGATCAATTTCTGCAGGTCGTTCAGTTATAAGCTCTAAATCCAGATCTTCATTATCAAAATTGACATTCATGTGACCATTGGGATTCAACTCTAAAAGTTCATGCATGGGATCTTTCGTGTCCGGACTCATAAACACAGAATTTCTCTGAGTAGAATCTAAAGATGAACAATCATTCTCCGAAGTTTCATCTTTATGTGAAGTCTTGTTTTGAATGGTTTGGTCAGTAAGCGTTTGATCTTCATCCTTAGGTAGAATCTTTTTATCAGTTTGATCAAAAGATTCTACCTAAGGATGAAGATCAAACGCCTTTGATCTTTTTGGATCTTCGTCTTTGGGTAGAATCTTTTGATCAAGTTGTGATGCTTCACTGCCGTTAGAATCTGAATCAAGGTTCATCGCATTCAACTTTTCCATAGCGTTCAGTCGCGCAGCCTTATTGGCTGCATAGCGCATTTTTTTTCTCAACATCCACTCCGGGTTCAGTTTGCGTTTGGTGTTAAACTTGGCAAGAACTTTGCGCTTTCTTGCAGCTGATGGCTTATTATGTTTTTTTTTGTTGGGAATCACAGGCAAAATATTCGGGTTTGTAATAACACCCTGGTTTTTTTGAGTAACAATTCATATTTAGATGTGACAGGAAATCGCGCGTTAGAATTAGGGTTAGGGTTAGTACTTGCTATATGATCTTGGACATTCAGTTGTGAAATTCCGGCCTGATTTAACTCTGCTGCTGCTCTTAATCTAACAGCCTTATTCCTCTTGTACTGAATTCTTGGTTTTTGTTTATAAGCTGGATTAAGCATACATTTAGCGCGGTACTCAGCTAGCCTTCTACGCTTTTCTTCAGACGTTTGCTGATTTATATCATTTTGTCGGGTTGTTGTAAATTGAACTGGTATACCGGTCGAGCGAAATTGTTCAAGTGCTTTCGACGCATTGATTTTTGCAACAGTCAATTGCACAGAATGTTGTATCAATTGTCTTTCTATTTCTCTTTGCTGCTGGGTCGACAAAGTAGGGAGAGGTCCCAATAAACGGTGGAGCAAATTGGTACATGGGTGCTTCAAACGATGAGGTCCATGGACCAGTCAATGGTCCTCTAAATGTATGGGCCCATGGGGCATTTAGGGGTCCCTTAGTCGCTTGGGCCCATGGGCTATTGAGGGGTCCGTAATTCGCTTCTGCCAATGGGCCATTCAGTGGTCCATTAGTCGCTTGGGGCCATGGGCCATTGAGGGGTCCCTTAGTCGCTTGGGTCCATAGGTCATTCATGGGTCCGTCAGTTGCTTCGGCCCTTGGGCCATTCAATGAGCCATTATAATCTGACATTATTAAATTGTCTTTAGAGAGAGAAATCGATGGGTTTATTCTATTTATTGATCCAGACGCCCATGGGTTCGAATGACCAGTTGACACTTTCCTTTCTTTATTCAAATGTGTCGTCGTCTTATCTTGTATGGTTACCAATTCGGCACTCTCTGAATCCCTCTCATTAAAAAACTGCACGAAACTTAAATAAGTTGAATTGGATGACTGGGAAAAGTTTTTGCTCAGGGGATAGGCAGACACGGGAGCAATTGAATCAGATACTTCTTCATCGTCATCATCTGAGATTACTATCGACTAAGATGTATGGCTTCCAAAGGCATCATCAGAGTCTATTTCTATGTGATTTTTATCAGTTGTAGACTATATAATGATTATGTTAAAAGTATTTTCTGATTTGATTTAATTAGATTTTTGGTCATCGGATTAAAACCTGCAATATACTGCACATATAAACAGAATGTGAATTAGTGGCAGAAAGTATACAGGGTATATTTATATGAATATTGATGTTGAATAAAATGTACAATTTTCGATTTGATTAATAAAGTTAATTTATCTTATTCTCACTGCAGAAATTTACAAGATTAATTTAATTTAAATTAATTGTTTTATTAAATAAATATGATATTGTATTCAATTTTATTCAATGACGCTAACAATTATAGGATCATATCGATCAAAGATACTGCTATGCTTTTAATTTAAGGGGGGACTTTAAGCTCATAAGATTATTCAATGTGTGTGGGTACAAAAATTATAGTAAGGGGGGGGAGGGATGGGATACTGAAAAATCTTTCATTTATGAAAACGAGGATGAGGGGGAGGGGGGTGCGACGAATTGAGTAATTTTAAAAATAACTTTAAAGTTTTTATTATTTTCTTGTCATGGCATCATTCAGTTATTATTTTGCTTACGGCTATTATAATATTTCTTCAAACTGAAGTGAGATATTTAAATTTAATACTACTGTAATAATATATTTGATTATAATTAAGTATACATATAAGTATATTTATCTGTATTATAATATAAAAATCAATAAAGCCTAAAAGATGAGATTCAATTAAATTTCACGTTATATAAGTCTTTAACCCAAAATCCTTAACTTCAATCCTAAACCTAACCTTAACCCTAACTCCAACACTAACCATAAGAACTAACAGTTCCTATGGTTAGCGTTGAAGTTATTATTGAAGTTAAGGTCCAACCCTAACCCTAAGAACTAACCGGCGATTGAACATTGAATTTTTGGGGTTTTTCTGATACCGTCCGTACTTTGGCTAGTTTAATAGATAATCTTTCTTGATGAAACCGGCCACTGTAATCTTTTCCTATAATTTCATCGTTCAAACTATGACGTTAACATTAACGTTAAAGTTAACTTTACTGCAGTAACAATAAGATGACGTAACGATGAATAACGAATTGCTACGCGTCAGCTTTTCGCTATTTCGGTATTTCTTACCAACAAAATATAAACAAGTTTTGATGAAAATGTAAAAAAAAGATAAAAATCTTTCCGAAAAGACTCACTTTTAGGTAAGCGTTAAATTATATAAAATATAATTATATAATTTATTATGATTAATCATATACTTTTATTACATGATGTCATTATGTTAGGCCTAATTTAGATATATCATTGTGAATTAAATATCTTTCTCATTATTCGAATTCAAACCGAATTAATTAAATTCATTATTTAATCTAATATTTTATATAATATTCATTGTTTTAATCTAAGATATTTCTAAAAGCTGGAAAAACTCAGCAAATATCATAATTTAAGACATTCTAACTTATTCAACTGATAATAAATTGTCACAAAAATGATGATGTCAAAATGAATTAGTGTCAAAAAGAATTAGGGTTAGGATTTTACAACCTAAAATTTAGCTAAACGTTTGTTTTTTCTTTAGTTCACCATGGAGGGCCGTTCATTGGGTTCAGTCAGCGACCGAGCGCGCTCCCGAAGTCGCTCAGCGGTCAGGGCGTCCGCCTCCCGGACCCCCGCCTCGCGGTCCCGCTCCAAGCGCTGTAGGACGCGACCCCCCAAGTGCAAGAAGCCCCGAGGCCGCTGCGGCCCCATTCACACGAGAGTCCCGATGCTTCACAATCATATCAAGGGGAGAAAGTGCCCCATTAGGAGGAAACCGTGCTACGCCAGCTAGGGGGTTAGGGTGCCGTGAAGGGGCCCCTGGGGAGGGGGCGGACACGGGGCGGCTTTACCGGGGGACTTAAAGTGACAATAAACACGTGTAAAATGTGAATTAAAAATGTAAAATGTGATAATTGAAAAAGTAAAATGTTTAGAAAATTAGTTGAAACTGTTATGAGATGAATAAAAGATTGTGTCGTTAATTTGAATTTGTTTGCGTTTAGTTTTAAGTTAAATAAATTTAGTTCAGAACTGTTAAAAATTATAATTTTTTAATTTATAGCAAAATTATAGAAATTAACAAGTGAGTTAGAATCAATTTGAAAATTAGATTTTAAGTTAGGAAGTGAAATTAAAAAGGAAACATTGTAAGGTGAATTAGAAAAGAAATAAAATTTAGGAACAGTAAAACTTAGATATTATTACTTCTTTAAAAAGATAAGGGTGGATGATTACCCCCCAGGCGCGGCGCCACCATGGGAGATGGGGGGATATATAGCCCCCGAGTTTTTGTTATATCCCATCCACTGGGGTTCCTGTCCCCCCCATTGGGGTGGACACGAACTGATCCGCGGAGAGACGCATAATGAAATTTTATGTTCAAAATCAGTAAAAGATGTAGTAATAACAAAACAATCGCTTTCGAAGTGAACGCGTGTGAAATAATTAATTTAGTATTTAAAAAAATAAAATCAAAAAATGTCATCACTTTCGAAATCTGATTTGGGGGGTCAAACTGATTTTGACCCCCCCCCAGTCTTAAATTCGTGGCGCTGCGCCTGCCCTCCCCCCCCCCCATACAAAAGTGGCGTAGCCAGGATAAAACACTTGGAATAAGAATTTAAACAGTAAATCTTACGTTTTCCAGTGACATTTTTTTGTAGATTTATGACTGGAAATCATAAAGATGTATTAATTAAATAATTTTACATTAAAGAAACAAGGTTCTGTTCAAAATTAGTATTATAATTATAATACATACTTAGACTTCTAAGCATCTTACTTTACCAATGTTATAGACTTCTAAGCATCTTATATGTTAAAAAAAAAACGATAGAAATTGTACTCTATGAACATTCGCAGTTATAACTTTAGATGGGCCAACATCATTAGAATGATGTTGGCCCAGCTAAACTTAAAACAGTTAAAGTTATTGACGACTGTAAGTTTAACTCGCTTTAACTTTAATTTAACGTATTAAACTTACAGTCATTGCATCAGACTACAGTTTATATTTTCTGCTTACATTAATAATTGTAGGCCTGTAATCAGTTTATAAATTATATAAATTAAGTTTTAAATTTTAATTAAGTTTTAAATTTTCTTGTTAAAAACTTACTTAAATATGATTTTCGACATATTTTTTTTACTTAGCTTTGGTTATAAGTGCAAGGGGTTAAGAATAATCCACCCCCCCCCCCAGACAGATAAAAAGCATTTTGATTGTTGGGAGGGGGGGAGGACATATTTTGATATAACGGGTTTAAGTTAAAAACGAGAATTACATTTGTATATTCATTGAAAAAAAATTGTAGGCCTAATACCTTAAAATGTTCATCACTCACATAAAATAGACGATGGATTTTTTAAACTAATATTTTATATTTTCTCTTTAGTCTTTATAATAAAGTATTGAGTGACCCGACAATTCGGCCCGGGCCAAACTAGCAATCCTTATGGTTAGGGTTGGGATAAGGTTTTGTGATACATAGGGTTGGATTGAAGTTAAGTTCGTGCTATAGGTTTATGTTTAGGATTGAAGTTAAGTTCGTGCTATAGGTTTATGTTTACGATTAGTTAAAGTTATTAAATTGGTTTACTGAGCCGTTTTGTCTGGTTTATTATATACGTAGTCGTTTTGTCGTGTATCGTATTTTGCGTTTATTTGATTTTAATATGTCTAACTATATTTACATTTATAAATGTTATTTTATAAACTCCACCACCACAAAACAAATAAATTCCAGCTAAATAATTCAACACAAAGACGATTCATCAACTTTTGCTATTTTTATTATTCAAAACTATTCCTTTCTATCTAGCACAAACACTAGCCCCTCATCGATCTACCCCGTCTATCCCCTCCTCCTGACCGAGCCTCCAGGTGACCGGGGCTCCAGACCCCCCCTCAAACCCGAATGAAACATTTTCGTTTCGGCGTCGCGCATCTGTTGCGTTTTTTCGGACACTTTAGTCTTTTGACGCACTTGGGTTTGCGGCGTTTCTTGTAGCCGCACGCGGCGTCAGTCGACGCGCCGCTCAAGGGGAAAGGGGACCGGCTGCGCGAGCGGGACTCTCTTGCGGTCTGTCGGGACGCCGTGGAGCCCCTACAACGGGGCCTGGACGTCGACTCGTCCCTGGAACCTAACACGCGTGTCTGCAGAAGAAAAAGTAAAATATTAAAAAAGTAAAAAACTGTAAAAAAGTAAATTATTAAATTTGATTTTAAAGTCGGTGAAAAAGTTAATGACGTAGTAGCAGTTAAATTACATACAGTTAAATTAATACGGCTAAATTACATACACGAGAAATGTGCTGATTTGTTGCACCCTTTAGTAAGGCGCGTAATTAATAAGTTCAGATGACTCTCTCGCACACGAATAATTAAATTTTAATCGATTACATTAATTATTAATTAATTTGCATTATTAGCCTACCTCCATAGTGCAGCCTAGTGACGATTTTTTTTTCTTTTATTTTTATTCTATTCGATAGATGGAACTTAATTTCTGGCTAAATACAACGTAATTAGTTTTTCAAATAATTCCAATTGGTGCAAAAAATTGATGACGTTAATTTCGTCATCATCATTGATATTCTTAATGACATAATCATTATCATCACAATTGTAAAACTAATCAAACGATAACGACGATGATAATAGTTATTCTAATTATCAGATTATAATTATCAGTGACTTGGCAATGAGGGGGGGGGGCTTGTGAGAGTTTTATGTACCCCCCGTTAGAGGTAAAAAATAATGTTGTGTTGTAAAAGGCTTTAGTTTAGTGGCAACCCACCCCCCATGTGGTGATTTAGTGAAAAATTTGCGACAGAGACATTATTTAACATTACGCATTTTTAATATTTTGTTCTCGTAACATTTAAAAGAAACCCCCGTATACTTTGTAAAGTATTGGTTAAATAAAATACTGTTCATGATCATCATTATCATGATTATCGTCATCGTTAGATTTTTCGCAGACAAAAAAACACTTGAAGTATACACTATTATGGCATAAATACGAATAATACCTCCCCCTACATTGTTAATAAAAATTAATTTTTGATAATGTAAAGTTTGTTGTATAACTTTTTGTTGTTAATTGACCCCCCCCCCCTTGACAAATTAAAAACATTGATTATATATTATTAAATGGAGTCAAAGCTTATGAAGACAGAAAAATAGTTTAATAAGCAGTAACAACCTAACAAAAATCACTGAAATTTCATTAGGAAACCCCTCCCCTCGCTTTCTGAAATCCTGTCTTCACTACTTATAATAATTACAGATTTTTCTTATTACGTCATAAACTTCTAAAAAAGCTGTCATGGCGTCATTATATGAGTGAATTATTAATTGGCAAATGAGTCAAAGTAGAAATGACAGAATCAATTTATTGAGTCGATATCGAGGCGCTCTGATAACAGATTCAACGTCAAGCAGAAAAAGCAGAAAAAATACAAAAATGGGTCGAAATAGCGAAAAAAATGAGGTACGTAGGGGGGGGGGTATTTAATCTATTTAAACTTTATTATTTATTACTTTAAAGGCATCAATTTTATCACTAAAATATAATTTTTAATTTTTACGTTTCCTAATTATTACAATTATAATAAGTTTCAATCATTTGCTGAAACGATTCGGCTATTAAAAACGATAATAAATTATGATTAAACAACAATGAAGCCATCCTGAATTATTACAATTTAACTCAAAATCATAACTTTTTAATCTCAATTTATTAATAACTTTAATATATTTTCAGGCTGATCGAGCGACCAGCAGATCTCGATCTCGCTCCCGCGCCCCCGGAGCGTCGTGCCGCGACGCGACGCGCGCCTACCGCAGCCGCAGCGCGTGCCGCAAGAAGAAGAGTCGCACGGTCGGCTACCGCCGCAGTCTGACCCTGTGCGGCACGAAGGGCCGCCACCGTCAGAGGCGGGCCTACGCCATGCTGCGGGGGAAGAAGCATAAGTGTCTGACTAAGAATAAAAATTACATCGGGATGCATTAGGGTCCCTTTCTTCGGGCCCCCTCAGGCCCCCCGGGAGGCTGGTCTTACACGGGGCAACTTTGGGGGTTAAGGATGGAGGTATCTTGGGAGAGTCGCGGGAAAGGCCTCGGATTCCAGGGCAAGGTCGGTGGATGGTGGTGCCAGAGTTTTAAGATAATATAAAAATGTTTAATTTGAATTATGTATTAAAAAGTTGAATCGAAGTACATTGTGTTTGTTGTATTATATTCGCTAAAGTAAAACATAACATGAAGACTTCTTGAATAATTATATCACTAGTCTAATTATTCAATAAATAATTAAAGAAAGAAATCTTCTATAAATAAATAATGAAATTTAATATCAATCTACTTTTTGAAACTGGTTTAGGTTTACTTTTTTGAAATTTATACCCTACTGGGAATTTATCGATTCAATGTCTAGACTCGAGGATATATTTCATCTTTTCTGAAAATTTAGTAGTATAGTCGACATCAGGTATAAAAGTTTCGTCACTTGTTGCACCCTTTACTAGAGTTCCGTTAATTCACCCTTTAATTCCAGCAAGTTAATTTCTGTAGATAATCTATTTTAAATTAGAATAAAAAGACAAGACACAAGTTGAATCCAATTTCTTAATTCTGTTAAATTTCAAACAATAAATTAGAATCATATAAAACAATAATAATATACAAGTTATAGGGGTAAGACTATAATAATTATAATAAAGTTTAGCACGGATTTATAACTAAAAACAAATAAATTTTTTCAACTAATAAATGTCACAAGTATAAAAGTTAATGAAAGTTAAGTAGTTACGTTATATAGTTATGTAGTTATATAGTTATATAGTTAAAATTAAATAGTTATAGTTAAATTCAATCATAATAATATGAAGTCGTGATGTTTGATACATAGAATTTAATAAATTAATTAATTAATTTTAGTTGAGATAAACTACATCATAGAAGGTAATAATAGCCTACAATATAAATTACTACAAATTCTACGGGGATAGAAATTGGATTTATATTTCTTAACGTCACATCAGCATAAACTGCTATGCATACTCGATAATCGTAGATCATACATATGATTATCTGATCATAATCAGATAATCATACACTGAGATTATCAAACAATTTGAATATAAGCAAATAATGGCAGAATAAAATAAAACAGTTTATAAAAGACCTAAAACTTGTAACACCAATCGTAAGAAATTCAAATAAGAATCGTTACTAATGCAAATAGAACAACTAAACAAATAAAATCATATAATAAATAATGTACAACTCGAATCAATTTATCAAGTTAGAAATGACAAGATTAATAACTTCTTCCAAACCTAAAATCTCCATCAAGTAGCAATATCTACAGAATCTGAAATTAAAGAAATCTTTAACAAAATATGTCGTCACATTTTTCCCTCCTCCTTTTTCATCCGGGCTGGGGACCGGCATGGGCGGAGTTAAAAAATGATCACCGAGCCATTGGCTTCTGACACTCGGTGACGTCAACGCTACTTTGCAAAGGTAGCGTTGTGCGCGTTATAAATATGTTCATATTTACAACACTGTTTTAGCTTTTAAAACGTTTTATGCGTTTCATCCGCTTTTAGTGTTTTGCGCACTTTTTGCGTTTTATGCGTTTTTATTAGTTTTGTGTTTTTTATTTTAAGCATTTTTATGCGTTTTATCTTTTTTACTTTTTTAGTACACTATAGTTTTTAGCTTTTAAGCAGCTTTCTGCATTTTGGTTTTAAACAATTTTTAAACTAATAAACTTTTACTATTTTATGCCTCTTAAGTAGCGAAATATCTCGCTCAGTAATCGTTTTAGTTTTAAAAAAAATTAGTTTTCAGTCATTTTATTCAATAATAACATCAATTTGAATCAACAAAAACAGACATACATAATACATATAATACGCATCTACATGTTTACAATAATACATTTAATATAAAAATATGTATAATATAAAATAATCTTTACAAGTGTATAACAATAATTGTACGAATAATTTTAGAAATTACACAAGATTTGTAAACAAAGATACCCTCTGTAAATCAATTGACAGATCATCCGTCAACTTTCTCTGCAGTACTCTAAGTACTTAGTCCATCCTGAAGGAGCTGTCCATCTTGACATGCGTTGTCCATCTTGCCATGAGCTGTCCATCTTGCCATGAGCTGTCCATTTTCTAGTTATTTTTCATCAGCACGACTAGTTTTCTGAAACTCAAAAACTTGGCGTGTAATGTCAAATAAATAAGCATTAAGATCATTAATAAGCGTCAAAAGTCAAAATTCATAAGTTAAAAACGGGTACATCAAACACATCGTTCATACAATCCAGACGTTAAACTTAACCTATTATAAGATTAAATAAATTACATGTATACTAATAATGAATGAATGCTTTAATTACAAATAAAATTATTACTATATTTAATTAGTCATTCATCAAATATTTTTATATCAGTGGACTATGACGTGCAAGTCCTCACAACGCAAGTACGTGAATGAGGCTTG
>JAQIXG010005441.1:0-11449 GCA_034700105.1 Oconnorella tubifera | reverse complement strand
TATTATATATGCTATATATATATATATATATATATATATATAAAAGCACAGAAAACAATTATTTTAACATTTTAAATAAATAAATGACAATCCTATAGTCGAATGAGATAGTGTTGAAAATACAGTTGATAATAATTGATTTTATACGTGAACGGTCTTTAATGTCAATTTGTCAAGTGATAAAATGGTTGATCTACATTTGGTCGGGTATAATTTGCTCGGGTTATAGTTATTCGTGTACATATACTCGGGTGGTCACTTGCTCGGTTGCTAAGTCATAGTTTCCCAGATAATCAGTAATAAGATTAGTAAAAAATTAATCTGACTTTTAGACAAGTAATATGTTGTTACTACTATCCAATTTAATTATGAACATAAGATTAAACAGTAAGCCTATGCGGCAGGAAATAATGTTAGTGTACATGTTATTGATAACAAGAAATAAGTATAACATCAATGATGTAACAGTTACATTCGTTACTTAGACAAAAAACGTTTCCAATCGTTTTAATTACTGAGAGTAAATTACTTTAAACTACTACCAATTATTAATCTTACAAGGCTTAATAGTTAAAAGAAAGCCAAGGAAATTTTCATGTTCATAACAACGAAGACCGCGTTAAAAGACTGTTATTAGTAGGGTGTAAGCTAACTAATTGTAAGCCGAATAAAAGACGTCCGAGCAAGTGACCGGCCGTGTTTATGTTCCTGAGTAAGCGACACCCAAGCAAATGTATGGTTACCAATAAAATCTAAGCAAATTGTAACCGTGAGGCTGGCGAAAATCAGCCAATGAAGATTCGGAAACGAATACTGATCAAGAAAAACACCCGGAAAAATATATTACAATTAGTGCAATTTCTTTGCATTATACAGCAGATTTTAAATTTGTAAGTCTCACAGAGCCCCCCCCCCTCTCCCATCGGTAGACTGATTTTTTTACGTCTTTATTTATACGATGATTAATCAAGATGACAGAATAATCTATAATAAGCATATCACTTGATGAACATAGACACAAAAATAACGATCATAAAATAGTAGCTAAAAAGTAAAAAGTCTTACAAGTTCAGCACAATTCAGCTAGTTATTGCTTAGTATTAATGTATAAAGTAGATATTGAAAACGAACAAGTCAAAAAGTATAATTTTTATTTTGTTCCTGGTCACAGACTTGTTTTATTAATTTATCTTTATTTTAATATTATTTCAGTTGTGCAGAGCACTGTGTCAGACAAAACACGACAAACATTTTATATACACTTTTGAAAAATTCGTATGAAATAAACGTTATGTTTTGTTGAAAAGAAGAATGAATCAACTAGCCATAATTTTTGGTTTAAATAGACTTCGACTAACGCGAAAGAATTTATTATAGATGCATATATTCGTATTGTGTAAGTATATAGCTAACTATATACCTGCTAAGCATATATTACATTTCAATTCTTTACGTGTTTTAATGAGTAACTTTGTATACGTGTATAATTTCAGTATTACAAGTTGTTAATTAAACTGGAGAAATGATTGAAAGACTTGTATTGGGTTACGCTTTGGTCTGCTGATGGCGACTCAGAATACACTAGATAAAGAATAAAACAGAACTTTTATGTGAAAAAGTTAAAATATTGCCCGTGAAACTGCTAATGAATCAAAAATTAACAATAGTAATAAAAGATATTAAAATATCTGTAGTAAGTTAATTATAGTCGTAGTGAAACTTGACGTACGTTTAATCACATAAAGACTGATAGTGTTTCACACTAAATATAAGTTTTTGAATATATAATAGGCCTACACAAATTCTGAATATTATGGAATTAAATTTAATTTTAAAATCTCTATTTTATTTGCATGTTTTTTAAAAATAATATTAAATATATATTTTTAAACATTTTTATTTAATTTTGTGTAAGTGCTTGAATTAATTTTCGATAATAAAAATAAAGATCGGATCAAGTTTATTATTTGCATACAATTCTTACAACTTTTGAATACATCTGAGTAACAAAGTGAAATCTGGAGAAATGTCTTTGACATCCCGTTTGATAAGAAACGTCTAAACTGGCTTGAACTCTCTAACTTAACTAAAGTAGTTTATGATAAAATTAATAATATAAATTGAAATGTTAATATGACGTGTGGCATGAAGGCTGTTGTAATATTTTCTTCAAATATAGATTTTTTTGTCAGAGAGTATGGTTTAATGAATAAACGTTATAAAAATGCACTTGTGTTTTTGTGTATTTTTAACTAACTTTATGACTTATTTTTGACTAACTAAAAAGTTAGTTTTAGACCTCAATATAAAGAACATTTCATTAATTTGCCAGTTTTGCGAAAGAATAATATCAATATGACAATTAACTGCAACATTTTACCTTAATATCTGAATATATTTACTGTTCAAACTGTTTGAAATTTTAGTGAAATAAACAGTATAATATAAACAGTAAACATTTTAGTTAAATGTTTTAGTGAACATTTCATTAAGCATAAAGTGACTTCGAATTAAACTAGCTATTAAATGAATGATATCTTTTGATACTCTTCAATGTGAATACAAATGATCACTACAACACACCTACTACAGTGGTGGCATTCAGTCGGTCTTTCACTTTAAATATTGTATCCAGCAATAAACATGAGATGCTGATATATTCAAATGTTTTGTGATAAAATTTAAGTTTAATAGTGATCTAGCAAGGCTAAAATTATTATTCAGCAACCTAGCTGATATCTAATAAGAGAAATCGAAAACTTTTATAATATCAAAAGTTTTGATTCGTTTCAGCTGAATTTTATATAAAAAGATAAAAAAAGTTTTTAGTGGTCCCATTCGAGTGAATGTTAATAACCCAAAGAGACTGGATCTGTTTGCATGAATCTGATATCAGTTTTCACCACGGTTAATTTTTTTTGAAAATTTATAAAAATGTTGAAAATTTTCTTGATTACAGGTTCTCCAGACAGCCGTGGATTTCCTCCCATAATCTTTCCACCAATTCAGAACTGCCAGTTGAAGTTCCATGACCAAAGTCATACAGTGGTTAGTTCTGTAAATAATTTATTAAAGGATAAATAAATTTATTTCATTTTATTATTTATTAGTTTAAACCGATTAATATAATAATTAAGTAGGCCTCTAACTGCAATATGTAATGATTCGGTAGCCTTATATTCTGTTTTTCAACAGTGAATGACTATTTTTCATAAATGTTTTTTCTTCTATGTAAAAAAAAATTTTGCGTTTGCAAATTGATGTGTTTTAAAGATAGTGTTGTATAAACGTTCAGTCTACACTATGCATAAATGCAGTGTTTCTATGTATCAGGGACCTGTAAGACGATTAAAGCTGCTGACTCCAACGCTCCAAGTGAAGTTTACAATCTTATTACTTCTACTTTTTCGCTGATAGAGGCTTCTCTCATTTTCGTTATTGTCATGCTTATACAAGCAAAATATGATAAAACTCAAAATTAAGATAGGCATACTTTGATTATATATTCGTTGCGTGTGAATTTTGTTTGTAATTGAACAGAAAAGCAGATGAAATCAGCATTTACAAAACTTTCGCAAAATAATCATTTTTATTAGCAAAGCGAATAATTAATAGTTAATAATTTGGATTGTCTCATGAATTCTGTAAAACCAACTAATTCAAATAATTTGTAAGGAAAAGCAAATAACAATTAAGTGCATTAAAGGACTTGTCACAGATTTGAGTATTAAGACTCAAATCCGTGATTTGATTGCTTCTATTTATTGTTTTATACAAAAAATATATAGGGCAATATAAACATTATAGACATTCAAACATCCAATTAATGATTAAAATGTCACGTAGCAAAAAAGTAATATAATAGGAACACAGTAGCCATATATATATTTAATACATACTTAACAAAGAAAAGATACACATTTCTTAAAATTCACATTTTAATTTAAATAAGAAAACCCAACGAGTACAAATGAACATAAAGTCATCATTAATGACATTATTTAACTTATTAATGGGATAATTTCCTTTTTGTTTATCTTGCATTGATCGCAGACCTATGTAATATTTACATTATATAATTACTTGGTTATGAAAAGAATTAAAACATTTAGCAAAAGCCTGAAAGTAAGTATTCTCTAAACTTTTAAGTTTTTTTCATTTCATGCTTTTAAATGCATATAAAAGAATAGGTGTACAGAGAAAATAAACGAAAAGAATAGAATGACAAGATTCTATAAAGTAATGGTTTTATAATTATTCACTCTGTAGCGTTCTTATATCAGCAGAGGAACGAGATATTAAAATGATAGCCTACCTTCAATAACATAACGACGTATAACATTTTTTTGATTGCTAAAATCTTAAGTAAAGAAAACCAAAAATCTTTTGTTTCAGGTATACTGTGAGATGGGTTTAAATTGAGGTGGCTACACATTTCTCAACCCAATGGCTCTTGCAGTGTTGACAGACGCTCAGTTACAGACCATGTTTACTGATAAGACTAACTTCTTGATGAAAACAAGGCGATGTGATGGGAGTCAACCTTATACTGTGCTAACACAGCTTCCTGAATATGCGTAAGTATAGTATAGAAGAGATCACACAATGCTCTACCCAACCATCAACTAAACATTGAAAGAAACATTACATTCATGTTGTGAATGTTATTAATTCTTTTTTGCTTTAAAGCGTTAATTGTTTTTCTAGAGATAATTTTGTCAGATAATACTTTTTCGATTATCTTGCCTCCAATCACAGAAAATATAAATTGGACAAAGTTTGTAGACACGAATAGGGTTTAGTGTTGAGTTAAAAATTATTTCATTTTTGATGGATTCTTTAAGTGAATGGCTTTCATTGTTTAGTTGATGGTTTGACCTCGCTTGCCAAGGTAGAGGTAAGTGCGATATTTCCTTCACTATATAGAATTCGAAATTCCAGCTTTTACGAATTGATCGAAAATATGTGATGTAAGCAATAAATAGATTTAGCATCAGTTAATATCGGATGTTTATTTATAGTCATTACGTAATGTGTAACCAATTGGAAAAGTACACAGCATGGAGTGATAATGAGCTGATTATCACGTGATGCAGCACCGCTGATGCACAGAAAACTTGCAGCGGCAGTTGAATTCGGGGCCCTGAACAACTCCGTCGAATAATGTAAAACGCTACTTTAAAATGTAATTAGCTTCTTCATAATAGAACTTTACTCTTAACATTATCAATAATAATATTACAAAAATTGTAATGACTTACTGTTAACAAAATTTGTTTTAAAATGAATATAAAATTACCCTCTTTGAGGCCCGCCGAGAGAGGGGGGGGGGTACAGGGGCAAATATCCAGGGGTCCGGCGTTTTTAGGGGCCCGGGCCAGGCCAAGAAGAAAATAATGAAAATTATTATAAATTACTTATACTGTTATACAAAGTTTATGATATATGCATTTTTAAATATAATATTGCTGACACTTAACTACAATCCTTAAATTTTTTAACTTTAAATCCAGAAAAGTTCACATGGTCAGTGAATTATCGTTTAAAAATAAATATTGTACATAGCAATATGTAATACTCTAATGTGTAATAATACGAATACTATTTTATAAATAGTAAAATATCTAACAAGACGCAATAATATGTAATAATATATTAAAGCGTGGTTTATAAAAAATATTTTTTACAAAAGCTTGTTAAGTCCAACAAAACTGAATATAAAGACGATTTATTCAAAACTATGTTGAGTTTATACAATCTACATACTGTGTATCTACCTTTGCAAGCTCTAACTATAAATATTTGTAGTTAATGTTATAGATATGTATTGACTAAAACTTGTCCCATGCTAGTACTGACTCTATTTATCGTTCATAATTTTAGTCCACTGTTATACTTTCTTTTAGATCAACCCCATTGAAGCTTGGTCTAAACAATAACGATGGATACCACGATCCTATCAATAAGAAACTTCTCAACACTCCATATCTATATTTTGGCTTCCTACCCGCTGTCGTTGCCAGCGCAAAAACTGTTCAAGGAGTCAATACAAACGGCGTAAGGCTGGACTTCGCAAATGGCGACGCTAATGAAAACAGTCAGATCACTCAGTTTACCAACTTTGCGGAACTAACACCCAGCGACTACTCGTACTCTGTGACTTGGCAATTTGCTGTTGGATTGTTCGGTCGCCGTCTCAAAAATCCGTTCACTCGCCTTAAACCCTATGAGTACTTTCTCTTCACTGAGGCTCACTTTGGAGGCGGCGGTTGTTACACTCAGACAGACGGTCGCCCACAGATGCCATGTACTCTCGGCACTTCCATCGGATTCCGCTAAAAAGTGTCTATGAGAGCCTCTATTATAATTATTATCCTTGAGCCATCTGCAAAACGAATAAACTAAATTTTACAGTATTGCTTTTTGATGTTTAAAGTTAGCAATAAATTATAAAAATGACATGAAATATTACATATTTTATTAATAAGCAAATAATCTCTAACAATCGCTAACAAAACCTTAAATTTACTAATTGTTTGTCCAATTGCAATTAATTTTAGATAATATAATATTTAAGAAAATGTTTGTTTATCAATTATGTAAGAACAGCATATAATATAATATGCTCTATGGGACCCACACAGCAATTTTATATTTTCAATTTTATATGAGAGGAACCTTCTGGCTCCTCTCATTTTATCTTTGTTGAGAAAGTGTTTCCACTCAATTATTTTAAAGAAGTTCCCTTCATAATTTATATAAACCTATCGATTTAACTATTTTGTTGCTTTTATTTACTTTAGTATGTATAAAATACAACCATATACAAAATTAATTGATGTCTTATATTTAAAATTTAAATATTGTAAAATAAAATACTGAGTTTAACATATAAACATCTGATGATAACACAATTATCACAAGCCAACAAGTTTAAAATGCCGACCATTTTATCATATACATGTATGCGCCAACTTCGCCAGCTGAATGTTGTTTCTTTCTCTTCTGCAGTGGCGGATCCATGGGGGGTGGGAGCGATGGGGTCGATCGCCCCCCCCCCCTACGTAGTCGTTTTTATTTTTTTACTTACTTTGAAGTTCGATGGAGCGATCGCCCCCATGCCTATGTAGTAAACATTCTTTTTTGTAATAATAAAATGTAAAGCTATAGATACAGATATATATATATATACAGACATCTGATAATTGTATCGGCGGATGCTAAACATCATATTTCACATATTCCTCTCCCAAGTGAGACCGTAGCGTCCAAACCCAGAATGAATAAAAAGATGGTATCACCACATTGCCGATTTTACACGCTTGCAACGGTGACACGACAATTTTAACCTGGTCAATCCTGTCAATTCCCTTGACAGTTGTGTTGCACCTGTTGATGAAACTTGACAGAACACGGTTTCTCTCACACATCTTTTATTAATGTAAATTAAATCACAACTTGTTATCTATTCTTATATTATATAATAAATTCATAGCAAAGTTATGATTTTATTTATAACACAAATGTCTTTTCATAGTTTGTGCTATAATTAGTCATATCTAAAGAGACATATATTTTAAATTAAAACAACAATTTACGATTTAAATTAATTTTTTTATTAAAAATAAATTTATTATACAAAGTTATCCAAGACTTTATTCTATGACTGATAACTGACCATAAAAAAACGTCCACTAACTTCACTAATATAAAGTTTTCATTGAGTTCATCTAGATGAAGACAATACGGACGCCTCAGCTTATGTTGAGATAAAGTGATGTCACCAATATGCGTAAGTGTTAGACTCGATATTTGTAGTTTGTTATTACTGCAATCAGCTACAAGCACATATCCATGCTTGTCTACAGTCAGACAGACTTGTACATTCACACAACTGTCCAGCGGATGATCCGATAGATCCACCGTAGGATTGAATAATGTGACCAGTTATATCAACTAGGCATACACTATGTTGTGTATCGCCCACGTGACTAACTACGAACAGACCACTGGACAGTTCCTTAAAGTGTGACATGGTCTGTCTATGCTGACATCAAGATTGATTTTTCGCATTAAATTACCGTGTGTTGTGTTGTCATGTATTCTATTATACAGTGTTACTAGCAGGTGATGGTTTCTTGTTATAGAAAGATCGCACGACCAATAATCCACTAACCACTTGGTGACCGAAGGGTTTTACAGATCAACTCTATCAATGTGTTTTTGTTTATAATCACTAATATACAGACAATTGTTATGCTTACAAGTAGCGAGGCTGTAAGGATCCTCCATGCCAGGAACTTTGATTTGACTCAACTCAGTAAAGTCCAATATACTGTATACTTCTATTACTGATGATTGCCAGTGTGCTATAAATATCTCATTTCCTACAGTTGACATTTCAGGTACCGATCCTTTTGTGTCAACAATGTGAAGCACCTTAGGATTCTGTATCCAGGCTTTAATCATTGAATCTACAATTTATAAAAAATAAAAGAACAAAAATGGATTAAAAAAGTAGTTACAACAATTTAGTAAAAACTAAGAGTATTAAAAATGTTTACAGAGACTTAAATTTATCTTTTTGCCAGAGATTTCATAATTCCGCGTCAGGAAATGTGAGATGCGGCTTTTATGGTTTATTTTTGCCGAAAATGATTAAACATGATAATGTAGACAAACAGATTTTGACTGTTATCGAAAATCGAACGACCAGCATTAAGTAAAAAAATTATTATTAACCATTTATTTGCTGGACGACGTCTTGACGTCATAAGTCTGAATTCTCGAAACTTTCGGCACATTTTTAAAAAAGTGTCAAAGTTGACATTTTAAAATCTATATCTCAGCAATAGTATGTAATAATAGGCCCTAATTCATATCTTCTTTATCATCATATAATGTGATTGATGTTACAAAAAACAAGCAGTATTTTTGATGAAACAGGATTTACTTTACAGCGATGTAAAATGATCCAGCATTGAAAAAATCATAAGCAATTTGTGTAAATGAAGTTTAATTTTCTAAAAGTCACTTTAAATTTTTATTGCATATGTTGGTTGCAGATATTTATGAGTTTTGTTAACAAAACTTGGTTCAAGATCGCGACTCTAACGTAAATTTCGTCAATGGATTTCATATGTAATGGAAATTGTTGATGATAATATAAAGTGGAGAAAATTTCAGTTTTATCTCTTCGTCTAATGGTAACCTTAATAAATAAATTCCTTTCTTCTGATGTTTGTTATGGTTTCGTCGACACCAAATGTGATTCAGAAGTTAATAGGCATGATAATTTGTATTTATTTTGTGCTGTTTATATTTTGCTGATAATAATATACAGGTGCGCCAAAATAATTACCCCCCAGCGACTTTACGATAGTTAAGACAGATATTTTACCAATCCCTGCAAAATATTATGTGCTTTCATCAGAATTTTAAAGTCACTACAGAAAAAACTGATGAGCAAGAAGTTAGCACTGATTTGACATAAAACTTCATGAACACACTCGTATCGTTTCGGCAAAAGGAAAAAAAATTGTAGGCTCAGATCACAATAAATATCATCAAATTATATGACAACAAATAACAAAGTTGGTCTATTTAATGAGCTTGATTAAATTTAAATTTTAAGTTTTTTGTAGAAAGTTCTAAATTTTTAAACGAATTAAGATATCTTAGTAAAATTTCTCAAATGTCAGATGTCAAATTTCTCCTTCACACACTGAAAAAAATTTAGAAAAAATTGGCTTAGTTATCAAAAAGTAGCTAGGGGGTAATTTTAATTTGAGCATAATATATACAATATGTACGGCTGGAGAGAGACCGTAAAATTGAGAAAGAAAATAAATATTATTACCTTGCAGCTTTCTAATTTCTCGCATGACCGTATTCTTAAACCAGGCTCTTTGTATTATTGTCTGTGGCCAGACTGAGCAGTCCGATACAAGTATTTCATAAACATCTCTCACTGGATGAGGTGTCGTTGAGTGGGTGTCCATGAACATCACAAGAAAGCTCTTGAAGAGAATTATTTCTAAAAATTCCACAGGAAATTGTGAAATCTAATGTCAAACAGCAGATAAAAATTTGAATTTTAGTCACTACGGCATATGACACTTTTGTTGCAAATATTTAGTCTGCTGATGTTTTGTGTGCCATAAAATATTCATACTCCTAACCACAGCCGTAACCTTAATCCTATTGCTAACTCTAAACTCACATCTAACCCTTATGTAGTCTTGCAAAGAAAAAATATGTAGATAAGTTATTGTGACACCATGTTCCTTTTACCGAGAAATTATACTTGATGCATTCTTTAGTAAAAAGCTTACATTGACTACCATCGTTCTTTTTCAATTGCAATCCATAACGATTACTGGAGTGCCATCTTCATTCTGCTTTGCACTATATCCAGTGTATATTTTTAAAGACTTTTATCTAATTTTATATTATTTTATATTTTTTATATAATAGTGTATATTTTAAAGGTTATTGTCATGTCTATCCGGTTGTATTGACTTTTTCTATATTTCAAAGTTTATCCAATAAAAAACATGATTTAAACATTTTGGTTATACCTGACAATTATCTGAACGGATCATGATTTCATAAACTGAAATAAAATGTATACACTACATTTATACACGCTTAATTGATTGATTACATATAGGCCTTGAGCTGAATTGATTGATTACAAGGATCATCATAAGGTCACTATTTCAGGAATATACACTCGTGTATCTTTTAACTAACGTTCTGCTAAGATGCTATAACTACTTAGATATAGTCAAATAATATTAACTACTATATATTATTATAAACAATATAATGCTTATTAAAGTAGTGTTTCAGTGGTGACCAGACATTCAGGTTCAAATGTCCAAGACGATTAAATTTGTCCGTTATCAACTGGTATGGTCCCTTTTTAACCGAAAAGAGCGACCAAATCAACCAGCATTACAAGTGGTTGCATTACCGTTTGCTCTGGTTACATAAATTATTGTTTTTTTGTTTCCAAAAATTGAACTGTTACTAATTTTTGTAAAATAATTTCTATCAACTATTTATAATGTAACAGAATGTAACAAATTTAAAAATGTTTTGAAAAACTGTCACAAAGGTTCTCAGCACTGCGCTGCACTTCCCAGCTGCACCACCAAAGCCATTTTTATTATGAGATGTACTAATACATAATTATTTTTTAGTAAAAGGAATTGCACTTGTAAAATAATAAAATATACATATTATTACATATCATAGTGATGCTCTTAATATTATTAACTAGATATACATTAACTGTAATTAGTCATTTTAATGTGTATTTTCAATATACTTATTGATCCAAATGATTAGATGATTTAAATTTTGATTTAAAAGTTATAATTTTAATCATTGTTAATTGCTGTTTATTTACTTACGGTTTTCATAGTAATGTTATGAGCATAAT
>JAQIXG010005440.1:0-11450 GCA_034700105.1 Oconnorella tubifera | reverse complement strand
CCACCTTCTCGTTCTCCCCCGTCCCCTCCTCCCCCCCTACTAGATGACTCGGATCTGACCCACTAACCACCTGAACAGCCCCTTTGCCTTTCTGATTTTTTGGGTATTAATTGAAAAGTGAAGTGCCCCGTCCCCCCCCCCTTATCCCATATATGACGGTCTGTATAAGCCCTGCAGGATGCTGCTCTTGTTCAATTCTTCTCGTTACACTTATTGCATGTTGTAAAGAGATCGCTTTATATTTTTCTATGTTGTAAACTTGTTGAACTAATATATATCTATATAATGTCTATTTAAATAATGTATATTTATACACAAGAAGTTGTTTAAATATATATAATAAAATTGTATGCAAATTACAAACAATTTAGATTCGTCACATACTCTTGTTGTATTGTACATTATGTACTGCACAAAAAAGATCAGTATTTTAGTATTCAACTAGATATTACTTGTATATTTATATTTTTACGATAATAATTATGTAGACTTACTGTTTAAGATAATATAGATATTAAAGTTTTACCGTTTTTTTTGGAACACTTAACTGTAATATTACTAATATATGACAATTTATATATGCTAAAAAGGCATAATTTTTCATTGTATTATATCCCAATATAAGGAATTTTGCAAGCATCGAATAGGTCAAAATGTTAAACTTGTCTAAACGTTTTATAAACTATTATTAAATTTAGTCATTATTGCAAAAATGTTGCAGTTTATTGTCAATTAGTTCATATTTTCTGAAATATTGATATTACAATTTATATGTTAAATGTTGAATAATATTGACACATTCACAAATATGCTAGACCTATTGAAAGTCTGTAAGACGATCAGTTTAACTGCATTTTCTATCGACGCAGCAAAAGAAGCGTTCTTGAAGAGAATACCAATTAGAATATCATAATTTTTTTTATCAATTTTTCGATCAGCATCTTACGCAATGTCATGAATTTACGTCACGGGTTCTTTGAACTAAAAACGTCTTTCAAGGCTATCCGTTGTTTACCAAAGTGCTACAGAAAGGACTCTCAGATCAGAGAATGTCAAGTAAAAATAGAAAAACTTCTGATAAACGAATTAAGAAGCTATTTTAATAATTCTTTTAGATTTGTTTGATGCCGTAAATTGCTTTAAAATTATTAACGTTTAAATGGAGTTAATCCTTAAGAAATTTCTGAATAAAAACATAATAATTTAGATTAATTATCACCTTTAAAAATCAGTAAAAATCTTTTTTGCTGCGTTTAAATTTTTAAAAATTCGATAAAAAATATGGACAAGATGTATCATATTTAAATTGCAAAATAAGACTACTTTTTGTCTCAGGAAATCATTGATTTGTCAACTTTGTGAATTTTAATAGGAGTTTATAAACAGTTTTTTTAATTGTGTCGTTAAATGATGTTTCAATCCTTGCATTGTATTCGTGTTTGTTTAGTGACGTGTTCTTCATATTGATCCTATCAGTAAACGTCCATTTTGTATATTAGATTATTTTTGTATATTTAAAGTTTCATTAAAGTTTTGTCGTTTTATTGATTGATATTTTCTGATTGATATTAAGAACTGAATTACTTATTTTGATTAAACTATTTCTTTTCCATTTCTTTTTAGAAATGTAAAAGAAATTTTCCGATTTAATCCTGCAAGAATATTATTAAAATTATTTCCATGAGTAATACTGTATATAATAATATTTCCTTACTCTAATTACTTTAAATATCAATATTTCTTATTTATTTTCCAATCCGTGATCTTCTTTTCATTCACTAGCCTTGATTTAAAACCTCTAATATCGCTTCACCCGATACGTGAGTGCCATTAATCTATTTCCTAATGACGAAAATTTTCTTCAATCCCGTTACAATATTTTATCACCCGTTTTTCTCTCCGCTCTTTTCCCCTTTTGGCAATCTACTTTCTTTCCTCTTCTCGGATAAACGGACATTGTGGGCAGTAAATATAATCATTCTATCAATTTCTATTGTTCTTTCACCGGGTTGCAATTTTTGCGTAAAAAAATCTATTCGCAAAGAATATACACTGTGAAACGAGTTGTTGTCTTGTGATTAACAAGCATTGCTCAAAGCAATGTCTGATTCGCATACTAATCGAAACGATTTGCTTTATGTCTGACTATAGCGAGCGATTGGGGAAATGTAACGAATAACTGGTTGCCACTCGGTAGTCGGGAAAAGTTTATCGCTGCATCGAAGGTCGACATCAATCTACAAACGATTGCTGAGACTTTTATTCAACTAACTGCATCTTTCAACAAATTTGATGCTACGATTGTTTAAGCAAATTATATAAGTCTTGAAAATATATAAGTCTTATATATAAGCATATATAAGTCTTGAAAATATTTAATCGTGATGAAATTTTTATTAAAGATTCTAACCCTTGTTTTTAGTTATTACAGAGTGAGATTTATTATTATCATGCCTTTTTATAATTATCTTAAGATATAATGCAGCTAGGTCATAATAATAATATATAGATATGTTTTACAAATATAGAGCAACTATACTATTAATGTATATACGCTGACAATGAATTATAGTTAAGAACTGTTGGGTTATATTATCATTCTTTGACATTTAAACACCATGGGACCATATGCACCGGAAAGTTTTTTATACGGGGTTTTCTCCCTCGTTACAGTCGGTCCCGCAGCACAGCTGTAGCTGATTAAAGTTAAGTTACAAGTCCAAAAACACTCCAGAGTTAAAAGTAATAACTTGCCACAATTTAGAAATAGATCGTTTAACAAATTAACAAATCATTTATCTACTACCACTGTCGTAATATGATGCATTAAGAAATTATAAACAGCTAAATCTGCTCGTAACGCTAAATGTGACTGCGTCATTAACCTGAGCGATCGTTTGACGGTTCGCCACAATTACGGATGTACATTTCCTTAAATTGCATGTCACTACTGCATTTGCTCATTATACGAATCTTGACAGTTGCATATGCATCAGTGATTGATGACGATCAAAGTTGGAGGTAAAACTATTGCGGATTCATAAATAATTATAATTGGTCTAGTTATCGTAGTGACGCTAAATGCTTTCTCGAGCAATAAATGATAGCAAGAATTGTTCAAATTGTAAATGCGAATGCGACTTGAGAAATTATAATATTCACATAAAAACTGTTTTGATAAATATATACAGACTTATATAGAGTTATTGTTACTTAGTTTTAAAATTTGTTTATAACAATTTAATAAGCATAAATTTACTGTATGTCTAAGCTTCAACAAAAACTTTTTCGTTATGATTAAATAGTAATAAGAAAATGATTTGATTACATGTAAGCGTATTATATACTTATAGAAATGATCTCCTTGTCGGGTAACAAATATGTAGTTTCATGTTTTCACTTAAAAGATTAACTGCTTAATTATTCTCTCATATCAAACACTTTCACGATCAAAAATAAACTCTTAAATTATAAATGAGAGTCAGAAAAATTTTACGAAATAATTATCAACTGCAAAAAGGCTTATGCTGTACACTTGAAGCGTATCCCTTCCCACAAACAAATGCATTGGTCGTTTCAAGGAGAGTCTGACGGTCATTGACGTAGGCTTGCCGCGGTGATACACTAGGTGAGCCTGACGGCTAATCGATGATCTCTCGAGGGGTTACTGGTCAACTGATGGATCTTCTGCTCACGATGCTTCTTCACGTGTCATCACGCTTGTGATCATCCAAACAGATAAACAGAATCAGTTTTTCAAGGCATGAAGCATGCGTATCACTACGAGAAAATTTACAGGAGATAAAAGCAAATCTATATAAATTAGAAGAATATACAGTGTAATTCATCTTAAAATCAGAGACTATCAACATTATTATAAGATATAGAAAATCTCGTATAGTAAATGTGATATAATTATAATTTAATTGACAATTTAAATATAGTTGTTACTATTGTGGTTCAAATTGTTGAGAATTGCATAACAATATTTATTGGTTCTCAAAATAGAATAAATGCAAAATAATTGTTCAAGCACGAAAACAGAAATTAAACTTTGTTATAAGGCAAGCCTATACACGCAATTGTCTAATCGAATCAATAACAAATTTTTCTCAAAAGCTTTAGAACAAAAGATCACAATGTCATTAACAAATCAGAAAAAAATGAAATTTTTAATGCTCGACTGAATACAAGAGATAAAATGTCATTGAGATGAAGATAGAAAAATTAATTTAAAAAAATTACAATATTACAATGTAAACCACGAATTTTTTAAAAATGATTTATTACCTTATTTGACAGCCCAGTGAAAGTCGTTATTATTATAATAGTAGATAGTGCAGCTAGTTCTATGATAAAAAAAACTGTGAATCGTTGTTAATTTTGGCGTTCCTGTTCATCGTAAATAATTCAGCATTTGTCACAGACACATTTGGCTTGTTCCACGATTACTATTTACAAAATTAACTATGCTGTTTGTTTTCGTTTAACAACATGTCGCTGTGTCTGACTTGAGGCGCCACTGACTTGTCGTCTGTTTGGATGCGACATCGTTCGTTCGTCGTGTCAATCAGTCTTTTAGCAAAGTGACAACGAAGAAAATTGGCGACAAACAATTATTGAAGATCTCTCCCAACTACTAACCTTGCATTCATGCTATAACACATTCAGGGATGATGCTGGGGGGGGGGGGGGATGGACCCAGTTCCAGAGAAGTAATTTCTATGGTATTAGATATAAGCGTGGAGTTGCTTCAAATAGGGAAGCTGCATAGAATATGTAGCTTGTAGTTAATTGGTCAAAATAAGTTTTCTGCGTTCTACCTAAAAAATGGTAATCATACACGAATTAACAGAGATTTTTTCGTTGACCCCTTCACAGAAAAATGTCTGTGTGCTCTCTATTACAACGTAGATATAGGCCACAAAGGTTGATTAGCTAAGTATAAGGATCACCAAAATTGAAAAGCTTGAAGAACATTAGCACATTCATATTTAATAGTGAATGTTAGAACACTAATATTGCATATATACAGTATCAGTAGGCATATGTTTACAACTTAAGTTTAAATAAACCGATGAATTTACTTAATAAACCTATAAACTGATTATATTTTCTGTAATAATTTTTATTTGCGAGATAGGCATATGTAGGAAGAATCCTTAATAAAATTGTCATGAGTTTCTAGATTTTAGGGAGCCATTTAACAGGTTTTATAATTGTTATGAAATTGTTGCTAAAAGTGTTATACTGCCTTAAATGATCAGTGAAATAACATTCATTATAAATTATTGATAATATTACAAGTATACTTATTATACAGAATTATATTGTATGTTACAATCTATAATACGCTTACAGCTTCTCGATATTTTATCTCTTTCAGCGGTCTTGCATAAACATCCAATCTTTGTTTTACCGTTATATCTTTACGTTGTAAATTATCTCATCAAAGCATCAATATAGGTTATGGTTCTCTAACCGTTCTGCAAATTATTATGGAAGACCGAAAAACAGTAGAACCGCAAATAAGCTTCTCTTAGTTTTACTCGAGGGCGGCTGCTTGTGTTTGGCCTTGATTATTTTCTTGGCCTGCAGCAGAAGGTTACACAGCATCTAGGAACAGATTATATACAAGCTAAAAAATGTAGTATGGAAGGCCTCATCTTTCTTTTTCAGGAAACGATTGTTTACAATTTTGCAAAATAAGTTGTTTGAAATTTACAATTTTGTTTAAATTATTTAGGCCTGTATAAATCTTGATATTACTATCAATTGGAAAATTACCATGTTTAACTTAATTACTTAATTAGCGACGAAAAGATTATACGTTTCATCTCTAATAAGCTCTGAAGTTTCAGTAAATCATAATTTTAAATACCAGGTAGCGTATTTAATTAGGCCTATTAGAATAATTGTTGCATTTATTTAATTATATTAAAAAAGATATGCTTCAGCTTTTTATTGTCGAACTATAACTCATTAAAATACTAGAGCCGTACTAGGTCGTAAAATTATCATCAATCGTACTAAATCATATTTATTGATATTTATTAAAAGATCAATAAATATTAATATTTTTGATAATATGATCGTAACCTTTGTAACGATCATAATGTTTCTAAAAATTGAATATTTTTGACATGTACACAATAAAAAAATTTATTGCTGCTTTTAATTTATTTTCTTTCATTGAAAGAAATAATATTAGCTGAAATAATAGTATCAATCGTTATTGACTTTTGTTACTGATACATATATGATTTATTCTGTTACGTCACTAAATAACTTATTATATTTACTTCATTTTGCTTATAATAAAATCATGCTACATATTCTTTGTTGCATTTTGCAGTAATTGGCATACCGTTACTTTTTCAGCAACCGCACTTCAAATTCGCTACAACGCCTAAACTTCTAAAGTTTGAAATCTTGAAGCTTTTTCTTGTCGTTATCACTGCAGCAGCATTTTGAGAATTTTATCATTTTTATAGGAAATTTTAAAACATGGCAGCAGATTCAACTCGTCCGTTTAAATTCATATTTTGGGGATTTAACGGATTTCTTGGGGTGAGTAATTTCATCATTAAGTTTGTTGGGATTTTGTCAAAATTTGTGTTCTTGCATTGCTCAATGCTCAATAAGTTGATTTTTATTCAGATACATAATGAAACAAGAAGTAGGAAAGTTAATGCACCAAAAACTAAATACTATCTAGAGCTTATTTTCATGCATTTATCATCATCTATGTCCGACAATTGTTATTTCAACAAATTATTTCATGGTTGATGAAGATGGGCCTGATAGGGGGGGGGGGGGGGTAGAAAATGACAGAATTCTTAGTGCTAACTTATGTTGATTACTCTTTGCAATTGTTTCTGTGCTGGAGTCTGTGCTAACCTTAGTAACGATCATATTGTTTTTTTAGATTACATAATTTCATTACGCTTTAAATAAGTGTTTTATTTCCTGGTAAACCCCTTTCTTAAAAAAATGTGCACTGTTTGTTTTTGTTTTGTCACGTAAATGTTAAATATTTGTGAACTCGTTATGAAGAAATGAAGCGATGTGTGCTTTTGACTTGGCGTGGTATATACTGAAAGCACGCTAATTAAGTGAAACCCAATCACATCAACTTTATCAATTTTATAATGTTAATAGAATTTTCTTTATCATGCTTGTTTGGAATAATTTAGTTCTGAAACTACAGCCTGACTTCAGAATTTTATGCCTAAAAAGTAAAAACTAACCGTTTATTTGAGTCACTTTTATAATATACATAGCCTATATGTTTAAACAACATGTGTTCTGCTGTAAACTTTGGTATATATATATTGGTTCATAAAACTACATATTGGTTCATAAATTTTTTCAGTTCCAGGTCTGCAGCGAAGACACCTGTTGTCATGAAAAGATGATTTAATGTTCTCTGTATGTTAGGAATATCTCTTTAAATAAATCATAATTAGTGCTGCCAAGAATTTATAGAAAATAAATTGTAACACTTCTATCAGACTTTTATATTAGTCTTCAATGGTATTTCTATGATTCCGGTATTAGGTCTTTGTTTTTTTCTGTCATCCAAATCTAATTTTTGATTTTTGTATTTTATTTTGTGGATAGCTTCTAGGTTTGATCTGTTTTGTAACTGGATTTTATGCTAAATTCCGCTGGGTGCCTGGTGAGGGGGGTGATGGAACTCCAATGAATTCGATGGCTTACATGCTCATATTTATTGGTTTTTTCACAATGCTCACCTGCTTGCTGGGTTTCTTGGCCGCTGCATTTGAAAATGTCTGTCTGCTCATTGTGGTAAATAAACTTATTATTGTTTCTAAACTAAGATATGCTAATTTAAATTAAAGTTTGGATAAAAATTTGTATTTTTGTGGTGGGTAGGATTCTATATTCTGCTCTCGAATGTACCGATCTTTCAAGATTTGGGGTATAAATCTTTATAATTCAGTTGTTCAGAGACTATTAGGCGTAATCTTGAATTGTTTTTTTAAGATAGATCCAATATCTCGGTTTAATATTCTAGCGATCTTATATTGAATCAAAATTACCAATGATCTCAAATCGAATGAGATTTGCTTGTCATATTTATACATTAAATTTTTAACAGTTGCTGTTAACAGTTGTTTTAACATTTAATGATGTTTTATCATCCTGCTTCACGTGAGATTGTAAAAAATTCTTAACTTTAAGAACGTCAATACTTTGATTTATTGCTATTCAGTGATAGTATTTATGTTTTTTTGTTTTAACTTTTTGATATCAAACTAATCTTTATTATAATGTTCATTTTTCTTTCAGTACTTTTTCATTATATTTCTAACATTTATCCTGTTGATTGCTGCGGGAATCTATGCATTCAAAGTGGTAATGTCTGTTTCATAATTATTTTTTATTTTTAGATCTCTAGATATATAAATATCAATTATTTTATTTACCATATTGTCAAGACAGTCACTTTTATAAATATTAATGTTCAATTTAAATTAGTTCGATTTATTTTTACGAACAAATTTGTTTTCTAATCTGGCAATGAGATTAAAACTCTATTAAACAAGTTAGTAACTTTAATTTTATATTATGCTTTAATTTTTTATTGCCAAGTTAAATTTAATTGTTAAATTATTTCAGAATTATGATTTCTATTTGAAGCAAATAATATAAAATTTTTGTGCGATTAATATTTATTCAATTTGCAAGTACTCTTTTGTTAGTTATATTTTATGTACAGAATATAAATTCATGATAATATATAAATAATTAAAAAATTTGCCAAGTAACTTTTATATTAGAGCAGTTTTAATAGCTATTATAATTTGTCATTGATTTATCTTTTAGTCATTTTTAGAAGACCCCAATGACGTGAAATTTAGGAATTCAATCCGTGACTATGCCACCAATAAAGAATCTGAAGAATACATTAATGATGTCCAAACAAAGGTTGTTACTCGATTATGTAGAAATATAATATTATATATATATATATATACTGTATATTTATTAATGTATGTAATATGACTTAAAGACTAATCTTTGTCCCTATGAGTGATATATCAATAGATTTTGTGCATCTCTTATCTAGTACTATGCTTTATTTGTCTAGTACTATGTAAATGTTATTTAAATATGACAATGAAATATGGCCAAGTTTTCAGAATATACAAGCTAGGCTATTATTCAAAGTTAATTCAAAAATTTAGAATAATTGTAAAATTGTAAAGATAAACTTAACAGTAGACATCGCTGCTCATCTGAACACTAATTCAATTTGTGTGCTGCACTGAAATGAACTGTTCGATTCGCACAGTAATAGTAGAGTAACATTACATCACTGTATATAATTTTAAAATCTTATGATTTTATCTTTTGATTACCGTAATTGTTTTAGAAAGGATGCTGCGGGGCTCTGAATGCTTTGATGGAGTTCAACAATACTTTGCCAGCTTCCTGCACAGTAAAGAAAAATGAAACAACAGTTGATTCAAACACAAATACCACTGCTATAAGTTTGATATCATTGGTAAGAGATCTTCTAGTTTAATTGAATATTTTTAGTTTTCAAATGGGACTTGTAATTTAATATATGTAAGCACATTTGAATGACTTTGTTGAAAGGCAGCAAAGTAATCAATTTCTTCTTCTGAATAAGGATAAGTCAATATTTTAAAAACTAATTGTAATAAGTAATTTTCAGTTATTTAGATGTTTAATAAATTAGATGAATAAGTAAATATTTATTTATTCATCTAGTTTAATAAACAATTGAACGAGTTACAAGTTTATAAATTGGCTAGGTAATGATGCAACACATTTTAACACTTCTAATACTCTTGCTTCAGAACAAGTAAACTATTTTTCTTTCCGTAGACGTCGAATGTAACATGCCTACATGGGGGCAAGGCTCGTGGATTCTATGCAACAGCAGGAGGCATATCACTGGGATTTGCAGTCATTGCTGTAAGTCTTGTAACAAATTTACTACTTTATATGCTTACTTGGGTGTTGATGAGTGTATCATGTATGAATAAACATACTTCAATTTAATAACATTACTAGTACTTATCTTATTAAATTTAAATACTAGACCCAGTGTATATTTTGGCTAGTAATAAGCCAACGTGCAATTGTAAATGGCAAACAATTCAACAATGCTTGGGCTATATGATGTATGAAAATCAGTTTTATGAAATTCTTTAATTTCGAATTTCTCAGACATTTTTTTGAATAGAATTTTCTCTTTTCATGGATATTTTTTATTGTACAATATGTTATACATTACCTAATTTTATTTTGACACTTAAAAATTCATTAGAACTTTGCTTTAAAGTATAACATTGGTAACTTTATTTATGTTTTTATGTGCTTTTTTTATCTGACGAATTGACACGTGAAGAAATATATTAATCAATGATAAACTTTACAATAAATTACAATCATCATATTACAATAACAGCTGTTACCAACGAATTTAATTTCTTGTGTAAATTTTTGACGTTTGCACAATGCATGGAGAAAATACTTTAAACATTTTAATAATACAATAGGATTTTTTTAATAATATAATAGGTAATCTATTTTTGATACATTTACATTGCAATGAAATGCAATTACAATTTATAATTACAATTTTTTGTTTCAGTTGCTGTGTCTGCTGGGATCTATGTTTCTGTGCAGTGCAATTCGAAAATCTTAACTTTTAAAATTGAATTAAGAAGGAAGAAAGTCAACTTCAAATATAGAACTATAACAGTGTTTAACTCTGTGTTATAACTGAAACAATATTGTTACAACTTACAACAGTTAATTTATGCTGCCGGAACATTTATTTGATAGACATATTATGCAAATTGATTACATTATATGCTTCCTGTTTATTTATCCATCTCTTACTAAACTCTTTTGAATCAAATTTTCTATTTAGATTTGATTACTACTAACTTTAATAATTATACAATATAAATTGAAAAGATCCTGGACTGATACCATTTATTTAACAGCAGCAGCAGGGATGTCATTTTTGTGGTGTTGGGAGGGGCAGTGGGTCCTGAATTTGAAAAATAAACTATATCTCAGTGCATATACGTCAGTGTATATGTATGTTCGTGCATTTTGATTTCAATCGAGTATTGAATTTTGTAAGAACGTAAAATCGAAAAATTGAAAATCAAGATTTGTATTGATAATGGGTAATCGCATACAATTATTATGACATCCTATTGTTGCTACAGGATAAACATCATTCATTGTTGCGCGAGACCAGCGTGGGTCGTAGCGTCCTCCAAACCAACCGATCCAGTGCTGCACTCTGCGCCTGGGATATAGATAGGCAGCCGGACTCCTCGATCTGTTTCAGCTATATTTTTCTTGGACGGCCTCGAGGCCGTCTCCAGGAGGGTGAGGGCGGGGCTCCATCGAAGGCCTTGATACAGGCAGAG
>JAQIXG010005439.1:0-11451 GCA_034700105.1 Oconnorella tubifera | reverse complement strand
CTTACCTTAGCAAGAACAGCAACAAGTTCTGCATCTAGACTGACCCCTGCCTTGACCTCGTGGTGCAACCAGTAGCCTATACCGCGCACCGCACTCGTGCAAACTTGCACCTGCGCAAGAAATTATTATAACATATGACCAAGGCGCTGTTTTGTATTTTATTTTGCATTATGTTATCATTAACGTCACATCAGCACACTAAATGCGTCTATTTAGCATAATCGTAAAAAGTGTAATAAGTAGACAATTATGATGACAATACTGCGAGTTTGTTAATAAAGATGATAACAATGATGATAATGATGATACTTATAATGATGATAATAATGATGATAATGATGATGATACTTATAATGATGATGATAATGATGATGACAAAGTTAGATAGAGATACCGGTGATATAAAGATGATAAAAATTGCGATAACTGATTAAAAAAATGAAGTTGATGATGGTGATGATAATGATAGACACGGTAATCTGCATTTGCACCATGCGTTAACATTACGGTTATAGGAGGCTTTGGATGTGAGATTGGATCACCTCATTATAATAACAATAATGGTGATATTGATAATAATTACAACAATGATGATAATGATGATGATGATGATGATGATGATGATGAAAATGAAATTAGTAATCTGCATTTACACCACGCTATAGCATTGCGGTTACAAAAGGCTTTGGATGTGACTTTAGATCCAGTAACCAAAATAAGGATGATGATGATACTATAAACGCTTATGATGTCAATGTTGACAATGACGATTATGATGATGATAATCATGATGATGATGACGCACTAACCCTATCAGCTGTAGAGAAAGCAATAAGAGCTTTCTTGACTTTGGGTCCAAGTGATTGACTCATCAGTCTATCATAAGAGTCTTTTAATGCAACGCTTAACGCTATACATCGACCATGGTTAACTAGCCAGTTAACTGGATCCATGCAATCTGCAATAGATGATAATAACCTATGTCTGTCTGTCTAACAATTTGTCTGTCTGTCTGTCTAACAATTTGTCTGTCTGTCTGTAGTGACCTTGCCTAACTAGCGAGTTAACTGGGTCCATCCATTCATTGTCTAGAAATAATAATTACACGTCTGTCTGTCTGTTTGACAATCTGTTTGCCAATCTGTCTGTCTGTCTGTCTTGTTTACCTGTAGCGACCATGACTAACTAACGAGATAACAGTTTAGAATAAATAATAATAAGGTTTGTATGTGTCTGTCTATCTATCTGTTCATAATAAACAAACAAACAAACAGACAAGCTAACAAACAAACAAACACTCAAACCAACAAAACCACAAACAAATAAAACCATAAACAAACAAATAAACAAACAAACAAACAGACAAACAAACACAAACAAACAAAAAAACAAACAAACAAAGAACCAAACACACAACCCAAACTACAAGCAAACAAGCACACAAACAAACAACAGCATAAAGGTACCGTTCAGATGCAGGTTAAGAATGACCCCCATCTGTTCTATGGGCTCCACACTTTGACACAGCGCCCCCAGACAAGCGGCCCCGGTGCTCCGGGTTGAATCGTCCCCTGCCACAAGTTGCGCTTGCAGGGTCTGAATCAACTCGGACTGGATTTTGTCCGTGGGTTTTGGCCCGGACGGGGCTGACAAACAAAAGCGTACGGCTTGCAACATAGTGTCTCTGTAACGTCACATCAGCACAAATGTTGAAATATAAAGCAGTAACACGGCGCGTGTGTAAATATGATCATATTGTCACATCAGACCAAATGTTAAAACAAATGGCGTGTTATATCGCGTTCTTACCTGACACAAGTTTCTACAAACCTTTCTAAACTCGTTCTAACCTAACACAAGTTTCTACAAACCGTTCTAACGATTGTTCTAACCTGACAGATGTCTCTTCCGCTGTTCTAATTCCGTTAATAAGCTCCGTATATAGCGGATCAACCCTTGTATGTATAACGATTAGTTTCCCCAGCGCGTCAGCTGCCCTCAGTCGTGTCGTTCTATTCGGATCATTTAGCGACTTCATAAATGTCGTCTGAAGTTGGGGCAGGAATGGCTTCATCTGGGCGCCGCACTGAAATTTGCCGGATAACAAATTTGGCATAATGTGGCTTAGTAATGTCACATCAGCACAAAAGGCAAGTAGCATTTTGAAGCAATATTACTATATACTATACGATATACCGCAACTGTTATAACCATTATTACTATTATTACTACTATTACTATTATTATTACTACTAATATTACTGTTATTACTATTACTGCAGTATTACTATTATTACAATTTACACCTACTATGACAACTAATTATAACTACTAGACATTACTATTTATACTATCAGTCTATTACAACTAATTATAACAACAATATTACCTTAACGAGTAGTAAGCTAATAACTTCCAACATGGCCACTTTAACGGCAAACCCAAACCTGTCCCCCAGAATCCTAATCAAGGGCCCCGTGATATAGACCACAGAGGGCTTCAGGGCCTCAGCCCCAGTGCAGCGTATTGCTTCTCCCAGACCAAGGCTAGCGGACTCCTTCACCTCGGGGGACCCGTTCAGGATACCCTCACGGAACAGGGGGAGGATGGCAGATACACCCTGGATAGATTTAGTTGTAACGTCACATCAGCAGGAATTTAGAATGTTTGATTAATGATGTAGTTTTTGTGTAATGTCACATCAGCACAAAAAGTCTCATTGATGATGATGATGATGATGATGTAGTTTGTTGTACATTCATAACAATGCGCGATAAAAGTTAGTAATTAACATTAACGTCACATCAGCACAAATGCGTATATTTAACCTTAATAATTCAAAACCCCTCCTGCTCCCCCCCTATCCCTCCCCGACTTTAACTACCACCCCCCTCCCCTCAATGCTCTTATAAGTGATGAGTAAAAGCTTACTTTTTTAGGTAGGGAGAAGCCAGGCAGCTCTCCGTTAGGTTTCTTGAGATCACTCAATGCAAAACGTACAGCCTGTCTGACGTGTGTTATGTATTGTATCATATCTGCAGCGTCTATACGCTGTCAATCAATCAATCATTTGTTTATTATTTGTTTTCATAGTTTATTTATTACCAAATGTCACTTGTTCTCAATAAATAGCAAACAAACAAACAAATAAACACACAAACATAAAAATATAAAAACAAGCCACCAAACAACGAAACAAACAAACAAACAAACATACAAATAAATAAACAAACAAACAAAAAACATACCTACTTGCTACACCCTTTACCTTACAAATAGCGTTCAAACAGTCCGCCCCAGCCTCCAGCACCATCTGATCTTCATCTATCGTCAAGTGAATAACGCCCTTGATCAACTGAGGCACGTACTCTGAGATGTCGTTCTTTGTCTGCTCGCAGTAGGCGCAGAGTAGCGTGACAGCGGCACGACGGTGACTTGGTTTGGCGTGGTTGGACCCGGTCATGAGTTCATCCATTATGACCCGCGTGCCGATGTCATCAGAGACGGCCAGGATGACGGAGTTGCAGTAGCCCAGCTCCTGGTGTGAAGGGGGGTTTTAGAGAAATGTGTTTGTTTAAGAGGGGGGGGGGGGGGTAGAAGCATTTAAAGGGGAATTGTTTATGCGGTTGGTTGTTTGGTTAGTGGGTAGGTCGGTAGGTTGTTTTCTGTTTGTTGGTTTGGTTGGTTGTTTGGTTGGTTGTTTGGTTATTTGGTTATTGGGGTGTTAGCTTGTTTGGATGTTTGTTTGTTTGTTGGATTGTTTGTTTATTCGATTGTATCTTTGTCTGTTTAACGGTCTGTTTATCTCGCTGATTGCTTGTTTGTTGGATTGTTTGTTTGTCTGTTTGTTTGACCGTTTAATAATAAATGGGTTACAATTATTTGTCCGCTTGTTTGTTTCTCTGTCTGTCTGCTTGTCTGCTTATCTGCTTGTTTGTTTGTCTTCCGGTTTGTTTGTCTACTTGTTTCTTCCAGATGTAAATTTTGTAAAACGGAATTTTGTTCATAAAATCATAACGATGATGACAATGCTAAAAAATTGTCCAATCACAACCAACCTGTGACTCTTCAGGCCCGCCCATCTTAATTGCCAAGCTTGCCATCAATGCTGGCAGGATCTTACTGAGGTGTTTGGTAAGCGCCTCCCCAGCCACGGAGGAGAGCAGTGAGAGGGCGCGAGTGTTTACGGGGGGCGCAGTAAGCTTAAAGTGGCAGGAAATACAAAAATATTGAAAAAACGACGCAAATTCAAATTGTAGTTATTATCTTTGGCTGCAGTGCAAAGTAGTTACTTTGGGCTGCAGAAAGTTACAATAGGCAGCAAAAGAATGTTACTTCAGGCTGCAGCCAGAAATAGTTACTTTGGGCTGCAGTACAAAGTTACGTTAGGCTGCTTAACAGCGTTACTTTAAAAATTATTAATTTTTATTAAAAACAGACTTTTACATCAACTAGAGTAGAAGCTCGTTTGGTCTAGTGGTTAATACACCGGGCTGTGCAATCAAAGGTTGCTGATTCGATTCCAATATTATTATTATTATTGTAAAAGAGAGAGAGAGAGAGAATGTACCTGGGGTACTAGGTAGGGTAAAACTACTCTACTTTTGACGGTCATCACTTGTTTGAGTCCGTCCAACGCAAATTCAGACATAGCCGGGTCATCCTACAAAATACCACGTAAACCATTGCCTCAGTGAAAGGGTACGGTTTGTTCATAGGCTCTATCAACAAACCGTACCCTTCCCTTACTTCCCTACTTCCATCCCTAATAAACTGCACCCTTCCCCTGAGCCTATAATAATGATGATAATGCCGCTGATAATGATGATAACGACCCTGATAATAACGATGATAATGACACTATTCAGCAATTATGATGACAATGACTACGCTGCTCAATTTGTCCAGCCACTAAATCAAGGGTTGATCGCTCACCAGTTTACCCAGCAGGTCCGGTATAATATCATCCAATGCTCTCACTCCTATGTTAGTATGCAGGTTATCAAATGTCTTGGATGCAGCTGCGCGAACTTGAGGCAGCGGATCACACAGAGCCCTACGTACAGTCGGTATCAGACTGTCTGCAAATACTATCACCTGTAATGTAAGTAACGTACTCTTCTACCCAGCATGTAAATGTACCCTTATAGAAAGCCTACTAATGTACCCTTCCACCAAGCCTGTTAGTGTACCCTTCTACCAAGCATGTTGATGTACCCTTATATAGAATGCACATGTACATTGTACATGTACGAGCATGTACGCTTATATAGAACCTATCAATGTACCCTTATACATAGCCTACTACTGTACCCTTACTAATGTACCCCTCTAAGCTAATGAACTACAAACTCAATTTGTGCTGATGTGACGTTAAAAAACAAACAAACACCTAGACACCTTGCATGCCAATTTCATAACACCTCAGTAAATTGCCTTATTTGTGCTGATGTGACGTTACACAACAAATACACTCATCCACACCGCCGAGTTCACAACACTTCACTACAAAAACTGTGCTGATATGACGTTAAACAACAAACATAAACATCTACACATCCACACACTCAGTTCAAAGCACTTCACTACAAAGCTTGTGCTGATGTGACATTAAACGTTTCCAGTTAGTGCTGATGTGACTTACGTGCTCCCTACTGGTGGAGCCCATGATCTCACTGAGCCCGATGCAGACCCCCTGTCTCTGGTCACTGTCCTCTGACTCGAGGCCTCTCTCCAGAATTGGAATGATCTCAGGCAGAACCTTCTCTCCCAACTTCCGCACTATATCTCCCAGCGTACGGGCAGCAACCTAAAAGCCAGATTAAACACAGTTTAAATACAGTTTTAAGCTCTGTTTAAACCCAGTTTTAAAAAGTTTCAACACAGTTTTAAGCTAGGTTTAAACTGGCTTTAAACCCAGTTTAGATATAGTTTAAACAGTTTAAATCCAGCTTAAACCCAATTTAAACTAAGTTTAAACCTACATAATCATGGTCTAAATTTAGTTTAAATCTGGTTTAAACTCAGTCTAAATCCAGTTTAAACCCAGTTTAAAAGGGTGGAGCAAGTTAAGGGGTGAAGATGGGGGGTTACCCCTTAACTTGCTGCACCCTTTAGTAAATGACAATTGACATAATTGTTATAACAATTATTATTTACTAAAGGGTGCAGCAAGTTAAGGAGTAAACACAATAATATTAAACACTAAAACAACAAACAACAAGCAGCCCAGCACAGCCCAAGCAACAAGCAGCCTCGCAGCCCGTCTAACCTGTCTCTTATCGTAACTCTGACTAGCCAGGCAGCCCAACAGCAGCCCAAACAACGTCGGCAATATCGCTCTCAACATCTTAGGCGTGTGCGTCACTATGACCTTCCATACGTGCAGTGCCGCTTGTCTGACGGTCAATGCCGTGTCAGAGCGTCCCATGTACAGCCCCGCTAGGACCCGGTCCCTCCGTTCTGGCCCAAGTTGGGCAAGTATCGCTTGCTGGCAAGACTCGGTGCCAAAGTTGTCATCATCGTCGGCGCCTTCTGTCGTCATTTTACCGCTGACGCCTGAGATAAATGGTAGGGGCTCAAGAGAAGGGTACGAGATTGATAAATGTGTTGGCTTGGGAGAAGAGTACATCGAGAAGAAAGATCAGAGAATAAGATGTAGGCTTGGTAGAAAGGTACGCAAATATGTATCCTTCTACCGTGCCTACATTTTATCATCTTATTCTCTCATCTTTCTTCCTGATGTACCCTTCTACCGAGCCTACATTTTATCATCTTATTCTCTCATCTTTCTTCCCGATGTACCCTTCTACCGAGCCTATACATGGTGTAATGTTTTCAAATATCATTCGTTATGTACCCTTCTCTTGAGCCTACCATCTAACAATTACATACCCTACTCCCAGTTCCATATCAATCATGTACCCTTCTCTCAAGCCTATACTAAAAGCGTACCCATCCCTCCAGCTTACACAAAACCAGTACCCTTCTCCCGAGCCTAAACTAAACCCACACCCTTCTACACTAACCACACGTACCCTTCTACCAAACCTCCACAAAACTCGTACCCTTCTCCCAAGCCTCCACTAACCACACGTATCCTTCTCCCAAACCTCCACTGACCGCACATACCCTTCTCCCGATCCTACCTGATATGCGATACAGTAGATCCCCCAGCAGTTGTATGGAGCTGTACCTGATCCTCCAGTTTTCATTGAACAACCCTTTCTCTACCTCAGGCAGCAGAAGTTCTATGGCGGTGTCCGCATAGATGTGGATGATCCGCTGACCTGCCCTTAGAGCCGTGTCACGCACAAACTCTGCTTCATCTGCCAGAGCCTAAAAGATGCAGCAAGTTAAGTTTAGTGTCTGGAATAAAGTGTTATATGAATAGTGTCTTAGATGTAGATGTTAAATTAAGCGTATTACTAAAGGGTGCAGCAAGTTTAATGTTAGAGGGTTGTGAATGGTACGTTAGATGTAGATGTTACGTTAAAGTCTTACTAAAGGGTGCAGCAAAGTTTAACGTTTGGATTACCGTATTATATGAATGATGTCTCAGACGTAGATGTCACATCAATCAACCAATCAATCACACTAACTATAACCTTAACCCAAACCCTAACCCAAACCTTAAGTATAGAAGGAATGATGGGCCCCACATAGGGCACAAAATCATCCCCAAACACCGTAGGCAAATAAATATACATCATGATGTAGCCGTCTCGGACGCACGGTGAAATGTCGGCTCTGTTTGCCGTCTGCATTATGTCAGGCATCAGGGAGTGGAGCTTCTCCACCCCCAGGCCCCCTACTACCTCGCTCAGTCCTGAAAAAATGTGGAAAAAAAAGATAGAAAAAGTCTAATTTTTTTTTTTAAATTAAAGAAAAAAATATTTGGTAGAAATTTTAAAAAAAATTCTCAAAATGTCAAAAAAATTCTCAAAATGTGCACAAAAAATGACAACAATGACAATGATGATCATAATATGCTGATAGAAATAATTATAATCTCTCTCTCATTCTCTCTCTCTCTCTCTCTCTCTCTCTCTCACTTGTATTATATAACAATTTATTGTTGTCGATTACAGACGTCAAAAACCTCAACGATCAATATATTACAACTATATTGGTTATATATTGTCAACTCTTTGGTTTGTACTCGGATTCGGCAAATACTACATCTAATAATAGGATTTGGCATTCGCCAGAAAATATCCACTTGAGTATTCCGTACTTACAATGCTAACAATAAACGATGATAATAACGATGATGATAACAATGAGGATAACAATGATGTTAACAATGATGATAACAATGATGATGATGATGCTGCTGATGTCCTACCCTGTGCCGCTCCAGACCTATCCACAGTGTTCGTCTCTGAAGTCAATGTCTGCATCAACCAAGGCACCAGCTGCTCAAACCCTCTCTCCCCCATCCCCCTCACCATCGTCCCTAGGGCCCTGGCAGAGACCGTCCTCACCTCAGGGACGGGGTCCAAGAGGGACTGCTTCAGACCGGGGATCATTGTGGGTAAGTAGGGGGCTAGGTCCTGCAGGGGGAGAGCAGAGGAAGGGAAATGTAAGTAAAATTGTAGCAGTGTTTGATATGTAATTAGTATATATAATTATATATCAAAGTATATAATTATAAATATGTAATTGATTCATAAAAATGTTTGATATCAACTACGAGTTAGAATTAGTGTTATTATTGCTAGGGTTAGTGTTAGGGTTAGAGTTAGAAATAGAGAGATAGACAGACAGAAAATCATAAAACCGACAATCATAAAAACATACATACACACACAGACAAACATACGTACACACATACATACACAAACAGACGCAGACCTTTTGAACAGTCAGTGGAAACATATTGCCCATTATCTGTTCAAACGATCAGACATACACACAGACATCCATACACATACAGATATAGATACAGACATACATACAAACAAACATACAAGCAGACATACAGCCAAACACACATACACAAACCTTCTGATCAGTCAATGAAGACATATTGCCGACTATCTGTGCCGCCATCTTACGTGTGTCTGTAGATCTGTCTTCCAGTGCACGTTGGACGACTGGCATTATGAGAGCAAGAGACGGCGCGTCGATGAAATGCACAAACTTGGTCTCCAGGAGCTTTTGTAGGGCGGCGGTGGTCCTACGACTGGGGTCCTGTAGGGCCTCTAGTAGGACCGGGACCACGACTACAGGGAGACAGACAGATATATAGACAGACGGACAGACCGACATACAGACAGACAAGAGAAATTGAGTGACAGAGAGAGCGAGAGAGAGAGATTGAGAGACAGAGAGACTGGGACCATGACTAGAGAAAGAGAGAGAGAGAGAGAGAGAGATATATAGACAGACAGACAGACACACGAAGAAACAAGCAGACAAACACATAGACAAACAGATAGACAACTAAGTCAACCTTGTATTTCAGGATTCCGTATAACCGAGCCAATCTGTTTCAAAGCTTGCGAGCCAGCCTTCTGCACCTTGAGATGTGAGTCAGTGAGCACCTCTGTCAACTTGGGCACAATACTGGGCAGACAGGCAGACAATTGTTTGGGGGCACAGTACGCCATGGCCCCCAACAACTCCACGGACCCTTAAAATAAAAAATCATAAAAAAAATAAATAAAGAATGACTTTCTTTTAAATTAAAAAAAATACAACATTCAAAAAGGCTTCTCCAGACATGATGGAAATGATGATAGTAAAGATGTAAACATCACTCATCAATTAATAATGCGAGTGATGAATGATCGTCATCAGTCAACATTTGCAACGTTTGTCCGTTTGTAGTTCTATTTAGAACTTTTGTCTATATGTGGTTCCATTTGGAATTTTTGTCCATATGTAGTTTTATTTAAAACGTATATCCATATGTGCTTCCATTTATAACATTTGTCTGTATGTGGTTCCATTTGAAACGTTTGTCCATACATGGTTCGATTATGAACATTTGTCCGTATATTTGTCCGTATGTGGTTCCATTTGGAGTGTTTTTAAATATAGGATTTCATTTAGAACCGCTTGCTTCATCAAGAGACTTATAATCCATGGACATTTGATCTATCCAAACTGTAAGACTTAAAATAATCCTACCTGTAACCCTAACCGCAGCCTTAACCCTAATCCTAAATCTAACCATAACACTGACATTACGCTAATTTATAAGTAAACCAAATGTTCGTAGACAAAATGTCATGATACCTCGGACAAACAAAATCTTATTCAAACGCTTTCTAATTAATAAAATAGATAATGACAATAATGAGTCATTATTGCCATTATTGTCATCAGCATCATCATTGTTATCATCATTGTCATCATCATAACGATGACAATCATGACAATGACAATAATGAGTCATTATTGTCATCGTCATTATTGTCATCATCATCATCATTGTTATCATCATTGTCATCATACTGACTATGACAATGATGATAACAATGATGATGATGACAATGACAATGATGATAACAATGATGATGATGAAATGATGATGACAATAATGATAACAATGATGACAATGATGATGATAATGCTGATGATGAAAAGATGATGACAATAATGATTACAACGATAATGACTAACCAGTTTTTGTCCTCCATGAATCCTCCTCCAGAGCAGACAGGAGCGAGGGAAGGATCAGCTTGACCCCGTGGGCGGACAACTTACTCATCACTGCCTTGGCCGTCTCATCGGCTGCCTGGGGAATAGACGGGGAACTATCAGACTTATCAAGGCCCATTAGATAAGTGGTTAGAGTGCTGGATTCGAAATCGATAGGTCCAAGTTCAAATCCCGGATAGCTCACTATTTCGCTAAACTTAACGCTTAAATTGATACTACGTCTAAGTTATCGTTCATATAATACGGTAATCCAGATATTAAACTTTACTTGCTGCACCCTTCAGTAATCCAGACATTAAACTTAACTCGCTGCACCCTTTAGCAAGACGCCTCAATTGACACCTACGTCTAAAGATATCGTTCGTATAATACGATAATCCAGACGTTAAACGTAAGCTTGAGCGTAACTTACACTTAATGTCCCATCAGCACAAAAAGGTTAAGAAAATGACTTTAACAGTTAACATCACATTTGCATAAAAAAGCATGTAGTCATTTTATTAATAGTTAATGTCACAACAGCACAAAACGGCAATGATAACAACATCAGCACCAAAGATTACGTTTGATTGTTTGGATGCTTAAAGTCTCATGATGATGATGATGATGATGATGATGATGACTTCTAACCTCCCTGACGTACTGGTTAGAATCACCGAAGCAGAGCAGTAGATGGGGTAAAAGATGAACAACGTAGGGTTCAAAGAGACGACCAAGCATTAGACAGAGCATTTCAAAGGCAAATAGAGCGCCTGAGAGAGAGAGAGAGAGAGAGAGAGA
>JAQIXG010005438.1:0-11452 GCA_034700105.1 Oconnorella tubifera | reverse complement strand
TACTAAAGGGTGCAGCAAGTGATAGAGTCCAAGTACAGATACTCTGATAGCTGTTGAATTAAGCGTCTTACTAAAGGATGCAACAAGTGATAGAGTCCAAGTACAGAGATAGCTGTTGAATTAAGCGTCTTACTAAAGGGTACAACAAGTGACAGAGTCCAAGTACAGAGACTCTGGTAACTGTTGAATTAAGCGTCTTACTAAAGGGTGCAACAAGTGATAGAGTCCAACTTGAATTAAGCATCTTACTAAAGGGTGCAGCAAGTTATCAAAGCCACATGGGTCTCAAGCCCAAATCTCACAGTTTAAGTGCAACACACTAACCACTTGACCGTCATCTATAAGTAGAGACAGGATTCTAACCTTAAACCCAGAGCAGTTAGACTGTAGAGCACCTCTACCATTCAGCCAACTCTCTACATTCAAACTTGCAGCCAAATAAGGGGCCACCCAATCATGATAGAGCTCTATATATAGAAATGTAGGCAGGTTAGAATTATGTTACAAGTGAAAATACAAAATTTAAACAAGATAAAATGCAAAGCAAGTATACAGTTCTAAAGGCAAATCTATAACTAAACCATTATCATAACAAAACATAACCAAATCATAACCATAACCAAACCATAAGAAACCATAACCAAGTAACTACTTAAAGGCTGTAATCATATTTCTAATGTATACTAATGTATATTTCTAATGTTTACAAAGCTAAATCATTTTTCTAAATTTGTTAAAAATATATCATTTTATAGTATAAATAAATGTTTGATACAATAAGTTACATACTAATTAACCAGATGTGTTATCCATACTGTATTATGCTGTGTCTATTCTTAACTGATCCTGCTGCCAAAAGACGCTATCAAATGGAGCATTAGTCACACAGTAAAATAAAATATGCAATTTCATTTATGCTTCTATATACTTTATATAAACAAATTAAATTTAAAATAATTTAAACAAAAATAAATGGAAATAATCAGACCTTGTCCAAACTTCTTGCACTTCGCAAAACTGATGAACTCCTGCCCCCCCAGTGAAGAGAGAGACGCCAAATTAATAAAGGGTGCAGAAGTCACGTGATCTCCTTTAATAACGGACGCTATGTTTGTATTGCTAGAGAAAGTTGCAGGAAGATTTGAATCATAGACATAAGGGTAGTTGAACAGCAGTTGTTTACCTGTAGGTCAATGGTACACAGAGAAAATGATAAACAGTTTATATAAACAGTTTACTAATAGAATAAGAGTTAACAATTAAACAGTTTCTATAAACACTAATAATAGTCTAAGATAACTGTAAACAGTTTATATAGAGTTGAATGACTGCAAATTAAATGTTACACTGTTCAAATAAACAGTTCAATATGACTAAATGCTCTTCATTCCTGATTGTGAGAGAAACCAATCATTGATTTCACCATAATGATTTTAATAAAGAAATAAAAGAAATAAAGTATAATAACAAAACAAAAAATAGTAAGAATAATAATGAATATAATAGTAAGAAGTCTGACCAATGACATTCAAGTATTTATAATCGAGAGAAATGCAGAGAAATGATTGGCCGAAGTGCATAGCATTGGAGGGATAGGCGTATGATTGACTGGAGGGGGGCGGGAACTTAGGAGCACTGTGGACCAACCAGAAGCCAGACTTTGTATCAAACGCTAGATCACCTGATGATGTAATGTATCAAATATAAGCATTGATATAAGAGTATCAAACGCTAGATCACCTGATGATATAATGTATCAAAATATAATCATTGATATCAAAATATCAAACGCTAGATCACCTGATGATATAATGTATCGTATATAAGCATTGATATCAAAGAGAATATCAGTTTATATAATGAAAACAAATACTGTTGATAAAAATAAGGTATCAATTTCATAAACTGTGTCATGATAATTTATATATCATAATCCTAAACCTAACCCTAATCATAACCATAATCTAAGCTGTCGTATGAATGATTGATATACAAAAAAGTCAGTATATATACACAAATTGTCGTATAATAAAAACAACTGTAATCATTTGATATAAAACATGACTGAATGAAATGACAGATGCACCTTTAGTATGACCAGAGAAAAGAGAAATGTGTTGAGGCGTCTCATCATTGTACATCAAGTAAGCGAGATTCTATAGAAATAAAACAAGTATGTACAATCAAATAAATAACATATATATATAGTTAATTATTTCCTAATATAAGTTATAATAAATAAAGCCATTGTAGAGAAATCAAGATGATCAATTAATTAATTATAATTTAAATATATTAAAAGGGGGAATAAAATGCATCTTTCCCTCCCATCCCTCCCCCCAATGAAATGCTTCTGCCTCCCCCCTCCATTCCAAAAATAAATGTATAAAAATCACCTGAGACTTTGACTGAGTGTATATTTGTTGTAGTGTGTTATATACCGCATGACCAGTGTCATTTATGCCTCGTCCGCTCAGCGTCCAGCGCTGTGATTGGCTGTCCATATACACCTGGCCCACGCCTGCCTTTATTAGCTTGTTAGGATTGGTCAAAATATGAGGTAACTTGTACACTATAAACCTAAAGTAAGAATTTGTGAATATGAAATACATTTTCTTTATGAAAAAGCAGCATTCCTAGTAAAATGTTCAATGGACAGGAATGAATTATAATTTAGCTCAAATATGGCACAACACAACAGTAAGTCAAAGTAAACTTTATATTAATTCATTTTAGTCTCTATAATTATATTTTGAGAACAATACATCCTGGCTCTGTCTGTTTATCCATCTGTCCGCCAGTCTATCTATTGATCTGTCTGTCTGTCCATCTGTCCAACTGTCTGTCTATCCATCTATCTATCTGTCCATCTGTCCGTCTACATGTATCATAGTTATTTTATTTCCTTATAATTGTATTGATCATCTACAGCGAATATATTGTATACAAATTATTTAGGAAGAAAAAAGGTATTAACAAATTACAGACCAGTCGACAGCATTTCCATTGTTATCTAGACAAGTAGTTGTACCAGAGCTTAGAACAGATGATGATGATGATGATAATGAGTAGATAAGAAATAAGTGAATGAGTAAATGATGATAAGTTTGATAGGCCATATTTGATTCAATGTAAAGTTCAGTTTTAATTCTAAATAACAGAAATAAGACATGGTCGTAATAGTCACATATCACAAAAACGTTCACTTAACTAACACAAGTTTTAAACTAATTTAGTAATTAATTGTATTTATAATGATAAAATGAGAAACATTAACCTAAGTAACAAATAGAAAGTATTTAGATAGAATTAAGCTGAGCTCTATGTATCTGGTCGAGCCGCTTTTTATACAGAACCGGATCTATACATACGGAGTGAAGTCAGCCTTTTATGCAGTACCTTCTATAAACTGAATCTATGAGTTAAATTGTATTGTTGAAATAATAAAGAAATAATTACGGAATAAATAATAAATCAATGAGATTAATGATAACTTCATCAAATGACTTTGTTTACATACAAACATACATGTGACTTTCTATTTATATAATTGTAAGGGGGGGGGGGGAGGGGAAGATTATAATTCTCTCCCCCCCCCGAACATTTTTCATGGTTTTGGGCCGTTTGTTAAATAATTTAGTGTTTTTTTATTTGATGCATACAATTTGACTCGGCGCAAAGTTTATATCAATAGTTAATTTTATAATTATTAAATCATAAATGTATTTATTGGTTACTTTATAATTAGCATTTGGCTACTATGTAAATAGATAATACATTATATTATTTAATGAAATCTTTGAAGCTGGTAAATCTCCTTAAAGTTACATCAGATTACTTCACTAAAAATTGAACCAAAACGACCCAAATGAACAAAAAAATGTGATCGTCCAATGAACACGCCGCTATTTTACCGATGTCTTAAATTTAATCTACCAATGTCAATGCCAGAAATTGTAACCTAATTTTATTTAGCCAATCAAAATTCAGATATATAATATTTATTTAATAATCAAATATTAAAAGCAATCTTATTGGTTACATATTACAGGATTTATCTTCAAAGAAATTAAATTGAAGTATTAAATTATTTATTAAATAATATATTAAAAATAAATAAAAACTCCTAATTAGGTCAAATAATTAGGCAAATATTTTATTTTTTATTTATATTTAATTATCCTGTATAAATTTGATAAGTTAATGTTTGCTGTTTAAAATCTGAATAATTTAGTTCCGATGTATAGGCGTGTCGCAATAATAAGTATTTAATAGTATTATAGCCCTAACTTAGACCTAATCGTAAACCTTTATCTCAACCCTAATCATAATTAGATTCAGTTTCTCCCAGAATCTTACGTTCCGAAATCATTTTGTTTTAACGAATTTATTTTATATCTTGTTTCAGTTCTTTTTTTTAAGTAGAATTGTCTTATTATATTTAATAAGAGATTATAATTGAATAAAAGTTATAGATTTATTTGATTCTGTTTAGGATTTAGGTTTGAGCTGTAAGTAGATAGAAGATGCAGCATTCAGAGGAGGGTCATATTGAAAGTGAGCCTCTATCTCTACTTATAAACTTTTCTCATTTAATTAGTTTAGCAGTTGTCAGTTTAAATGGCAGTGTGCTTGGTGTTTAGACCTAATGGATCAGGCGCTCTTTTCATTTGCTTAACATTTGATGTATACAAGCAAAAATGTCAGTTTTTTAAAAACGATTTGCTTAGTAATTTCTAGATTTACTTTATTATTATATCTATATATATATAAGTTGATTACTGTAATGATTAAATCAGTAGTCTTAATTTATACGATTCTGATTACATAAATCATCTTTAATATTTAGCATTCACTTATTAATGCAGATGCAGAATAATCTTTAGATAGAACTATTTTAGAACTATTTTAGAATTACTTTAGAATTGTTCTACTTGATTGCATGTAGCTGCCCAGAGTAAGATGTTATTGCAAGTAGAACAGCTGCGTATGCATCGTCGTGCGAGTGAGAAAGTGTCCAAGACGATGCGTGAACTCATAACCTACTGCCAGACCCATTCAGCGGTCGACCCACTGGTCAATCCGGTCAAGATTAACCCGTTTAAAGAGAAGAGGTCATGCAGTATCATATAGCGTGCCTTTGATGAAAGAGAGAGAGGGGAAGAGAGAACAAGAAACAAGGCGGCGGTGATAATATATTTAGACTCATAGAACTTTGAATTTATTGTAATTTGACAATTATTGGTGGATATTGACTTGTTAGTGGGTAATGAAGAATAAGAAATACGATTGTGTAGTGGAGACGCTTGAATTTGTTATAATATACTGAATACATATAATACATATTTAAATACATATTTAATCTATTTTTGTAAAGACTTTTAATACTTTTTGGATTTTTTTGTACTCAGACGCTAGAGCTCTCAGGTTCAAATCCTGTGAAATATAAATTGTTCCATTACGTGCTGCACCCTTTAGTGATGTTAGTAATGTTATATCTTTAGCATGGTTTTAAAATGATTGAATGATGGTTAACTATGTAACTGCTTCATTGATGATATATTCCTGTATTCAGGGATGCATTCAATTTGCTGATGAATGTAATTAGTAACTATTTTAGAGTATTGAATATGTTTGGTGTAAAATGCCTTTATTACTCTTATTTTTCTTTCCAACATTGTACCCTTCTTCCAAGCCAACAATTGTTTAGTCTTATCGTGTAGTGTCTTGAAGTTTTCAATAATCCAGTTTTCTTGTGACTTGCTGCACCCTTTATTATTATATTTGTCTCTTGTCTTTTGTATATAGACAGCAAGTTTCTATCATTCCTCCTTTATCTAAACTTTATCTAGTTAGTAGATTTGATTTGTTATCTAAGTGAAAACATTTCATATTATATACTTAACTGCTGGTAACTATCTATCTATGAACTCTATATATCTTATATTATCTCTATATTATCTCTTTGCTGTATTAACTGCTCTTAACTATAAACTATTAACTTGTATCAATTATATTTGCTGCTAATTTACTATATATAACTCTATCATCGTTCTCATGTACCCTTCTCTCAAGCCTAAATGTTATCATTGACATTAATTATCTTTAAATGAAAGTTTGTAGCTAGACCTGGTGTGATAACGAGCCCCGCCTCTATAGCCCAGTAGCCTATGTGTCAATCAAGATGAGTGGATATATAGTAGACGTTAATTATTAATTAGACGCTTTAACTGATGTTTTATGGTTAAATTTAGGGTTAGAATTAGTAGCATGGTTATATTTAAGCTAGGGTTGCTATTGGTAATATGATTAGGGTTAGAATTGAGGATATTGGTTGGGTTATTATTATAGTGAAGGTTAATGTTTTAATTAGGGTTAAGTTTAGGTACCTAGATGTAATGAATGAGTGTTAGCTGAGGGGAGGGCTTTGTTAAGAACAAGGCCTTGCTAGAGGTGCTTCATAATTACTTCCATATTTCTGTGATGTGTTACCACTTTAGTGATTTCCTCAGTGTTACCACTTTAATAATTTCATCAGTGTTACCACTTTAGTGATTTCATCAGTGTTATCACTTTAATGATTTCATCAGTGTTACCACTTTAATGATTCTATCAGTGTTACCACTCTGTTTATTCATTTTACTGATATAATTAGAGACTACATATATTTCATGCTTAATATTTACAGTTATAATATCTTTATATTAAATGCTTAGTTAGTTGAAACTTGTATAAAATATAATCATGCGTACTATAATTATCAACTTGTGTTTTTTGAACATTTATTAATAATTTTAATACATGGGCCCCCCCATGTATTAAAATTATTAATAAATGTTCAAAATTTATTTGAACATTGGGATTGTTTTGACCCCCCGTAGAAATAAAAAAATTACCCCTCAAATGAGTTTTCTACTTTTTTAACAGCAGAGTTAAAAAAGTAGAAAAGTTTTTTCTTACTTTTTTATTAATAGCTTATGAAATATTTGTCAGCATATTAGATCTTGTTAATTCATCTTTATGCCATTAAATCCAACTAGTTAAAAGATTATTACTTATTCTTTATCAGTATTCATATCAATCATCCAATAGAAACAGTTCTATCATATAATCAATCAGCCAATAGAGAGTGCTATCATATAATTAATCAGCCAATAGAAAGAGTTGTATCATATTTGGCATGATAGTGATAAATTGGACCAATAATAAGCGTCTAACTAGCTTGATATACACACATAGTAATACAATACAGTATAGCAACATAACAGAAATTAAATGCAGTAAATTTAATGATACAAGACGGTTTCATTACAAAATATAAAAACTACATGTAATGTTATATAATCTGATGACATACGTCGTCAGATTATATAAACGATACACTTGCGGCAATATACCGAGTCAAAACTAACTTGACATACAATCTTATACACAACTTATATATGCCAGCGTTTTATACACTTTACTGACTTTTTATCAATATACAGTTTTTTTTTGTATACCGACTTCTTGTATACCAAAATTTGTCTACTTATAATTTTCTATTTTTTGCGATGCACCCTAAACCTAACCCTAACCCTCTAATCCTAAACCTAACCCTAACCCCTTAATCCTAACCCTATTCCTGGTCAGACAAACTGTCAGCACACAAGAGTGGTATACAAAACATTTGTGACACTTATACAATACATTATATACATACAACAAAACATACTCTTAAAATCAGAGATCATCTGTTTACACTTTTGTGCTGATGTGACGTTAAGTAACACTCTAACGTATAAGCAAACATGGGATCAATACTAAATATATAATTGCTCAATATTGTTAAAAATGCAAATAATTTGCATCTAAAACATCAACTTATTGCATTTAAATAGAGAGCAATGCCATTTAAAAGATTTTAAAAATCTTCAATAGCAAATAAAGCCTTTGTAGAGATTCTTATCATTAACTGTTATATATAAAATAAAACGATAAAATTATCTGAGATTCACAGTACTTACAGAGTTATAGATAAGAATATTAACCTTATTAATATCTACTAGATAAGTCACATATCTATATTCATATCTAAGCGTTTGTTCCCATTAATGATTCCTTTCTTCTCATCTGAAACTTAAAACTGATTTCATCCATAAGCGGCAGCTTCTTTCTCTCTCCCTTCTCCAGCTTCGTATCGCTGTCATATTCTGACGTCTCTGACGTCTCCGTACACTTAGTGTTGTTCGTGTTATCAGTGTCACTAAAACTAGTGCTAGCGCTCTTGCTCTTACCCCGCCCAGTGCTACTGTAGCGACTTTTAACATTGAAATAATTCGGTTCTGTTGATTTCTGCTCAGTTTTTGTCGTCGTGTCGTTTTGATGTCGCGTGGTTTTGTCAACGTCTGGTTGACTGCACGCAGCGCAGCAGTAAGCAAAAAGCCGCTTCCAGCCATCACGCACAGCTTTCTCTCTGATATTAAGGAAGATAAAGATAAGGAAGCCTTGGAGTGAGTTGCAGATACAGAAGAGGTACTGCATGGCAAGAGTGAAGGTGGTGCCACTGTCTATAGCCAGGAAGGCAAACAACCAAGTCAGACCTGGAAACAGATAGAGATACAAATAGATAGGGGGAGAGGGAGGGAGGGAGAGAGATAGAGAGAGAGAGAGTCATAGAGAGACAGACACAGAGAGAGACAGAGACAGGAGAGAGAGATAGAGATAAGGACGTTGACACATAGATATAGATAGACAGAAAGAAAGACATAGTGGCACAGAGACAGAGACACATACATGCAGATAAAGATAGACAGACTAATAAAGCAACAGATGAACAAAGAGAAAGACAAAAGCAGAGTAGACATAGACAGACAGACTGATAAAGAAACAAACAGACAGACAGTTTATAGAAAACAACAGAATATATCTATACATTTAATCAACTGGATGAAATAATGAAGTTGTTTACACTAACCCATGACAATGAAAGAGCAGACAGCTACAAGAACTTGGAACTTGATCAGTTCTTCTTTCTTCTGCGTGCTACGTACATCTGCCCTGTCACATGTTATGCCTTTTATGACCAAAATAAAGAGCACGAGATTTATGACCATGATCAGACCAAGGGGCAGAAGGAAAGCAAAGTGAAAGATGTCTGTGGAGATCCAGCAACTGAATATATAACACGGTATTGTATAGCAAATCATAGATTTGGAAAAAGTTTGAAAATTGCTGATACAATACTTTACAAAATATATAGTTAGAGCGTCTTCAAATAAAAAGGTATCGTTTGTATCAACTTGAGAAATAAAAAGAAATAATTAAAGAAGAGATAAAAGAAATATAAAAAAGGAATCTTTAAGGAATCAACAGCAAGGACAGGAATAATTGATTTATTTAGTTTAATAAATAAAGAAGGCAAAAAATAAATTAAATTTAAATTTAGAAGATGAATAAGAGAGAACTAAAAGAAGTTGATTCTATAAAATCATCAAATCTCTTAATTGATATAAAGTAGGTTACTTACAAATAAAGTTAGTAGCTTATAACTTACTTGAATAAAATAAACAATGAATAAAGATAAAGTGTAGTAAATAGTGACTGAGATAAATAGATAATAAGATCTTACTATCTATCTGGCCCTCTGAACAGATCTGTGTTGATGATTGCTATGATCATTATGATTACACCCGGCGCGACTAAAATTAAAGACAAAACAATAAACTAAAACATCACAAGAATTTCAGTTTTCATATAAATAAACATTCTTCAGAACTGAAACAATAGTTAGAAATTTGTACCAAAATTATGTAAAATACTCGGTTAAGTATAAAAATGATTTCTTTTACTGAGTTCAAATAGAAATTACAGTTTAAATTCAAGCAAATAATATCTAAAACTGAAACAACAACATAAAACTTAATCAAAAATGATGTATTTTACTCAGTTTATACAAAAATGACAACTTAAATGAACTAACATCAAAAACTAAAACTTTAAACTAAAATGACACAATAAACCCCAACTTACTCCAAGCTGGCAAGGCTGCTTTAAGCATGAACCTTGGAGTGTAGATATCAAAGACCTTGACAAACTTGAGGTACTGTAGCACCCCCTCCACCAGCATCCAACCAAACGACACCAGAAGGAAGTATTGCAAGAGAGCCGCCACGGCTTTACAAGCGGCTCTGTTCTCAGTACGGTCCACCCCAGCAAGGACCAGGATGTCTACTGCAAGGAGGGCCAGAGACAGATGGAGAAGAACCAGTTGGGACTTGCCTTTACGTGCGTCGCGCCAGAGTCTATGGAGTAAATAATGCACACCTTTTTTAGTAGGATTTAGTTAGTTTATTAATATTTGTTTGTAATTAGTCATCAGATGGCGCCAAGGTAGAAATGAAATGAAATAAGTAACATTTATTTAATAAGGATTAAACGAAAAATGATAAGGTGCTTTTATATAAAAATAGCAAAATATATCAAAATAAAAAGGTGTCAGTTGATAAATTGAATAAAATGATTTTATAAAATAAATAAAATTTCAAAGGTGTTATTTTATTGATTGCAACAGAAATAAAATCTTATTCAATATATAGAAATTTACTGTATTTTTTAGTCAATAAATAAAAATACAAATATGTTATTTGATAAATATAGCTAATAAAGTGCTGCGTTTAATACCTGAATGCAATATGAGAGATGATAGTGAGAGAGAGACCAGCTATAGACAGAGCCAGGCCTATGATTGATATATACATTAGCACTGGGTCAAAACCTGTGAAACCCTACAATTACATACAGACGCTTAATTATATCTTAAAATAATATATATACTTCAAGTATATATATTAATTATCTTTATTTTATGTCAATAATGCAGTAGATGTATAGATTGTAAATAATTACTCACCTAGCATCATGCCCCATCATATAAGACACCTGTACTTCATACATTACAAACAGTAAATATGATAATAATGATGACGATGATAACGATGTTGATGATGATGCTGAATGATGACTCACAGCTATAACAGCAAAGTTAGTCAGATGATTACTATAACAAACAAGTCGTCTCCCTCTGTCTGTTGATGTGTTTGTGTCAGGTCTCAAACCCTCAGCCGACCAGCTCCACCTCCTGGTGTCCTCACTGTAATCCCAGTAGCTACAGGACTGGGACTTGTATGTGTCATTATAGGCCTACAATCAATTAATCAATCAGTCAATCAATTAATCAATCAGTCAATCAATCAGTCAATCAGTCAATCAATTAATCAATCAGTCAATCAATCAGTCAATCAATTAATCAGTCAATCAATCAGTCCGTCAGTCAATCAGTCATTCAATCAGTCAATCAATCAAGCAATCATTCAATTAGTCAGTCAATCAATCAGTATTTAACTATTATTTCTACCTATCTGTCCATCCATCTATCCATCTATCCATTCAGTCATTCACCCACCCACCCACC
>JAQIXG010005437.1:0-11452 GCA_034700105.1 Oconnorella tubifera | reverse complement strand
TATATGCTATATTTAAAGTATATCAACTGTAAAATAAATAAAAGTATATTATGCATTAAAGAAATTTATATTGTATTAAATAAATATAGTATTGTATATTTAATAAATATATTTATTATATTAAATAACTATATATTGCAAATGAAATAAAATTATTTTTCGTTACTAAATACATATATACAGTATATAAATGTTTATATTTATGCAATATAAAATGGTATATACTGCACAATATATATATATTACATATTATACTTCTGTATATAATCATGTACCATAAAATATAAATTATAAAACAAAATCAATTTTTTAATTAATAACATCTGAGAAAGATTTATTTCAATTTATCACATCTAATATTTAATTTATGAGATCTAGTCCGCTTATTGTCTAACATCACATCAGCACAAAAACGTTATTTAATAATACATTTTAAATAGTGCGTGTATAAAACAAATGATGAGTGAATGCTGGACTCTTAACACAGGGCAGTAAATAATTTATTTATGGGAATGACGGGGGGATAGATCGTATATAGTTGCAGCTAATTTTTATTTTCAACAACAAACTCGTCTAAATACATAAAAATAAAGCTAGGTATTTAAGTAGGCGTATAATTAAATGCAAAAAGCAAGTTCAAATTAAGCGCTCAAAGCGCATAAAAGTTACAGATTGTATCTATTCTTGCCGTATCAAAATAAAGATCATATATGAGAATTTATTTAAATTAACCTACACAAATAAATAGAACTAATATATCGACAGCATATTCATATGCAAAAAGTGTGACAAAATAAAGTATCTCCCCCTCAGTTATAATCCTCCCACCACGTGTGGTGCTATCATATAAACTTCACTTCAACATAAATTAAAAACGTTAACGGAATTTACACCTAGATAGTTTCTGATAGGAAGAACAAAAGCATCTAAAAATAAAATATTTAATAATTTTTTTTGATTAAAAACCTTTTTATAAAAAATGTGACAGAGATACTGTGAACTCAATATAATATCATAAGTTTGACTGTCCATGTTTGTGTGTGTTTGTCTGTCTGTGTATCTGTCTGTCTGGATCTATCTCTCTCTCTCTCTCTCTGTCTCTTTTCTCTTTCTCTCTCTCACTCTCTCTCTCTCTCTCTCTGTCTCTCTCTCTCTCTCACCCTCTCTCTCTTTCTCTTTCAATCAAAGTTAATAAGTGATGATGATGACGATGATGATGACGATGATGATGATGATGATGATGATGACGATGACGACTGATGACGATGACGACTGATGACGATGACGACGATGATGATGATGATGATGATGATGATGATGATGATGATGATGATAACAAATGACAACTAATCTAATATTACTAGTCTAATACAAGAAATCTATCAATTTAAAAGAGTTCACCACAATATTTTGAATCAATTTTTCAAAAAATATTCAGTGGGGAACTAACCGCTTCCCACTACAACTAAAAATATACAAAGCCGTCAAAATCTAAAGTAGAGTTTATAATGAAACGCAACGTAATAATATTTTTCTTTAACCTTTTTTTAGCCCCTGCATGGCTTTTACAAATTCGCCCCTCAAAGTTAAAAAAATTAAAAATGTGCTCATAGAGATTAAATTTTTATATAGAATACTGAGAAACTGCTTTAACGTTACATCAGCACAAATTAGTTTTGTTTGAGTGTTATGAACTGTGTGTGCAGAAACGAAGTGATGAGTGAAAGCTTGACGAACAAAACGATACAGCGAATATTTTTTTATTTATGAATAACATTGCAAGCGCCTAGAAAGCTTAAATCAAATTTTAATATCCAAAGATCAAAAGATAAATAAATTATAACATCAGATTGAAGACTCGTCTTTTGTAGATTTTCGAGGCGGTGGGGGGGTGTAGTTATTTGACGGGGGGGGAGCAAATATGCGACTTCTTGCTTTTGGGTTTAGAGTGGTCAATTCTCTGTTGAATGTTTCCTCAATACTGGCAATACTGTCACGTTGTTTCATCGTCTGTCATCATCATAATTATTATCATCATAGTCATCATCATAATCACTATCATCATACTCATAATCATAATCATCATAATCATCATAATCATCATCATAACCATTATCATTATAGTCATCATCGTAATCATTATCATCATAATCATCATCATAATCATTATCATTATAATCATCAGCATAATCATTATCATCATAATCATTATCATAATCAGGCATCATTTGCAACGTTATCAACATTATCATCATCAACTTTTTCATCATCATCATTATCGTCGTCAACTTTTCATCATTATTGTTGTCCAGGATCTGTGTGAGTCTATGAAACAGGTCTATGCAGATCCAATACAGCTTCTAATACATTACTGTATTATGTAATACATTACTGTATTATCTAATACATTACTATATTATGTAATACATTACTGTATTATGTAATACATTACTGTATTATGTAATACATTACTGTATTATGTAATACAATTAGATTATATTATTTTATGCATAATATAATATTGTATTATATTATGCAATTCATTACTGTATTACGGCAATATGAATACATTTGCTAGGATCATCATCATCATCATCATCATAAATATTTGAAAAAAATATTTTTATTATATTTCGAAGAGTTGTTATTTTCGTTTATATTTCGAAGCATTGTTACTGTTGCGTTAATCTGTTTTTAAAATGAAACGCATGTTTCAATTATTGACTGGTAACCAAAATCATCGTCATTATCATTATCATCATAATTAATAACTTTAATTAGCAAAACTGTCTGAGAGAGACAAATTCACTGCTGCTCTTTTTAGCACGACTCATCTACATCTTTTTTTTCCTCTGTTAAGGAACATATCAGTATTAAAGTTAAACTTGCTGCATCTTTTAATAAGACAACTACATCTGAAATGTTGTGAAGTGCCACCGCTAAAAGTCATGGTAATATGCACTACACGTGCTAAATTATATGACCGGAGTGCATGTAAACATACGTAAGTATGTGGTATTACAGCAAAGTGAGAATATTAAATAAACTCACACTGGTCCAATGCCACTTGTAAACTGTAATGTTAATATGTGGTTTAAATACATTTCACCAAGTCAACTAGAAATGTATAAAAGTTTTTTCTATATGTAAACATTGCAATACTTACATGTACACCGGCGAGACTGCTGTTGTTACGCTTGTGCTTATTGGTCGCTCGTTTACACAGCAGAAACCAAATACAGAGATAGAAGACAGCAGCAAGAGACTTGAGGACAAACGACATTCCTGCGTAGACAGAGAGACATGGAGACAGGAAGAGAAAGATAGGAATAGATGCAGGGTGGATAATAATAGATAGTAATTGATGCAGGATTACATTGTAAGAGGCAGGAATAAATAGGAAAAGACAGGAATAGATGGAAATAAACTAAAATAAATCAGAAAAGTTGGGAATAGATGGGAACAGATTGGAATAAACTAAAATGATGGGATAAAAAAAACATAATAAATCAATTTTCTTTCTGTAGTGACTTTTAACTATGATGTTAACTCATGATATTTTGCAAGGATCGCCTAATGATCCTGGTAGTCTCAATTGTTAATATTGGACAAATATTTCAAGAGTATTTACATCTTTTATTGAGACAATTGCTAAACTTCGACAATCTTGAAAATGATGGCTTGGTTAAATTGAAATTTTAATATTTTTTGCAGCAAGCTCATAACTTTTGAACGAATTGAGATATCAAAGTAAAATTTGGTACTTAGATGTCAAATTCCCTTCTCTACAAACTGAGAAAGTTTAGAGAAAAAATATTACTTTTGGCTTAGTTATCGAAAAGTCGCTAGGTCTTTTTTATGGCGCACCCTGTACATAATAAATAAATAAATAAATAAGAGACGAAAACACGCACCAACGTATTTATAGCGGAACAGTTCTAGATTATAGAGCAAACAGTTGCCTTGTGATCCGCATTGTTCCGTCCATAGAGTGCATGTGCTGTCTATACACTTACCAAACATTATAGGCGAGGGAATATAAGCTGAAACAGACAACAAAAGATTGGAAGAAGGGTATTTCAAAGGCTTGGTAGAAGGGTACTAGGTTAATTTATACAAATTCTCATGTATACTGTTTTTCTTGATACGGCAAAAATAGATACAGAATGTATCTTGTATATGCTTTGAGCGCTTAATTTTACAACTTGCACTTGTAGCATTTATGCTACTTAAATTCCTAGCTTTATATTTCTGTATTTAGACAACTTTCTCGTTCAAGATAAAAATTAGTTGAAACTATATACCATCTTGCCCCAATATTGCACAACCAAAATTATTTACTGCTCTGTGTTAAGAGTCAACCATTCACTCATCATTCGGTTTATACCAAAATATCATAAGCAAATGGAAGTAAGCAAAAAGAGAAAAATATAAGCTTTGGAGAAGGGTACATAAGTTAGAAGAATCGGTAAAGAATAAACTGAAATGTATCTCAGGAAATGAAAACATAAAAAAGTCACTACGCTTGGTAGAAGGGTACACTAACCAAAAACTCTGAGCATCACAAACTGAATACCGAGAGCAAAAGCTTTCTCTTCCTCTTTCACTGATCTAGAGACAGAAAAGTTACAAAAAAACTTAATAACAAAACATTATAATTTAAATCCAATCCACAATACTTTGAAACTTAAAGCTAAAATGCTATGTTGGCCAGGATTCTCATCTAACAAAACATTGTGCTGTGTTGCAAATAATTAATTTTACAGTAACTTAAGTGATATGGTAGACAGGGTACCGCAACAAATCAGCACCAATTAAATTAATCCGATAAATTTACCCCAGTTAGTAACCATAGCTCAAACCAACCTTAAAGTTAACCTAAAATCTAATCCTAACTTCAATTCTAAACCTAATTCCAACTCTAACCCTAACCCTTAGAACTAAAACACTCTAGGTAAATTTAACGGGTAGAATGCATCAAATTTCTGAAGAATCTCACCAAAGATTTAATACAAGAAATATTAAGTATTTGTACAACTTGGCAGAAAGTAGAAGACTTTGTAATTTATATTAACAATTTATTAACTCTCTCAACAAACAATGATGTAACCGTGGATCTAGATGCTTTCACTAAAGGGTGCAACAAGTCATCAAAACATTTTACATTCCAGAACATAAAACCATGAACCTCGTAGTACAAGTTCAAAGAGCAAATAACTCTGCCAACATGCCTTACAATGATGATAATTATGATTATAATGACAATAATTATGATTATAATGATAATAATAATGATGATAATGATGATGATGCAGTCATCACCTCATTGTAATCATAAGAAGAGGCATCTGCGTGCCAGAGATAAAGAACGTCATGACAAACAGCATGACCATAAACGGTACAAGAGTATCACACAGTTCATTGCATGTCCCACTAGTTACCACCGGCAATGCGTCCGTAACCAATGGCAACAAACCCGTAACCAATGGTGACAAACCAGTAACCAACGGCGATAAGTCAGATCTCATTGCGCTGAGTACGCAAGCGCAGTCGGTAAAGTTCTGGAAGAGAGAGAAGAAAAAGAAACTAGAAGGGCAACGTTTAGGAATTCACTGATGGGAACTATTATTTAGTAAGTTATTTAAAATTTCTTAATCATTAGCTTGCTGCTTAACGTCATATCAGCACAAATGTATCTACGATATTAATTTTTGTTTGTACAGAGAACAAATAATATGACGTCGATATTAAATACAATATATCAAATTCTATCCCCAACCCTGATGACAATCCCAACCTTACCCAAAATCCTAATCCAACTGTTACTCTTAATAACCCTTGCCCTATATCTGATCCCTCTCCTTAACCATGAACATAACCCAAAACCTAACCTTAATTCTAACCCTAACCACCCTAATCCTACACTCTAACCCATAAGATACTACCCATATATCAACTACTGCGCAGCTATCTGCGTGAACTATTTTTATCTAAGTGAACCTACCTGTAGATAAGACGGCAGATATTTTCCATTGACCGTCGTGCAGCCAGCATGGCACGGACTGAAGTACGTCAGCCCCGTGTCACTACACACCGGCTCCATCAGGTTATCATTGCACGTGCAGTCAGCGTTGCACGATGACGTTAAGTTGACAGGAAAAGGTTGACCACCAAGAGTAGGTCGACTTCTGAACGGATAGAGGTATGCTTGTGCAATGTCGCATCAGCAAAAGTATTTATTGAAATGTATTTAGTGAAATGTATTTAGTGAAAAGTGAAAAGTATTTTTATTTAGTGAAACATTTGTGAAATGCGTGTGTGTAAAAACTGAGTGATAAGTGAACATTTGAAATAGTTTTGATTTGGGAATGACAAGGCAAACGTGCATAAAGCTAAGAGTTGCTTATTATCACAAACAATTTCTTTAACAGTTTAGAAGTGAATAATTGAAATAAATCTTTGCATTGACAAAAATTCAGACAGAACAGACAGATATGGAATCAAACTGAGAGACAAATAGCAGAGAGACAGAGACCAGGAGATAGACAGAGAGACAAAGACACAGAGAGACAGGCAAATAGAAAGAAAGAGAGTGTACCCATTGAAGTAAGCCTCAGTGACCCCAGCCATTCGTATGTTGTCACATCCCAGACAAAAGAAAACACCAAAACTTGCCAGCGCTATCAAATTCATCACCAATGTCAGCTGTATCGCACCTATAAATAAACCGTACCCTTCTCTCAAGCACACAATCCATTGTAACTTCCTTCTTGATGTACCCTTTTCTTAAACCTATAAGCTTGTTATTTTGTTCGCTAGTTATTTGTCTTGCTTCCTCTACTCTTTCTGTCTGATGTACCCTTCTTTTAAGCCAACAGTTTATTATCTTGTTCTCTGATCTTTTATTCCACATGTACCCTTCTACCAAGCCTACAGTCTGATATGATGAATGATCTTGTTCTACATACAATAATTGCTAGATCAATTCAAATTCTACATCCCTCCATGTAAACTTATATTCACTTTACTCGATTCTATAACAAGACTTAAACATCAATCTCAAATGATTAGAAGAGTGGACACTGGGCCTTAATTTAAGTATTTAACTTTTTGCTTTTCTTCCATGTGAGAGGGTGGAGAGGGGAGGGAAAAGTAATTTTTTTACAAAATCTGTTTGAGCAAACCTTTTCTTGAGAGATGAAACTGTCTGAGACAATATCCTCCAAATAATATGCCTATAATTGCTCCAGGAATAGCTATGCCACCTATACAATGTCACGATATTGAATATTAATAAAAGATTATTGAGAAAAGCGTTTTGAACATTGCCTGTATATACCGAATGATGAGTGAACGCTTAACGCGCAGCAGTAGATAATTTGCCATTGGGAATGACAGGGGCAGTTTGTATAAAGCTTGAAATAATCATTGTTGATGATGATTACGATGATAAAAATGATTATGATGACTATATTGATGATGACAATCACAAAGATAATAATAATGAAGATAATACTCATAACAACGATGATAATAATGATTATGATACATTTCATAATGATAACAATGATGATGATAACAAAGAAAATAATGATAATGATTACGACAATGATGATAATAATTATTATGATGTCTTTTATGATGATGACAATGAAAACTTTATTTTTATTTTTAAAAACATATTTGCCTCATATAATTAAATTACAGCAGTAATATGAACACTAATGTAGGTCAGCAATGAAATAATGATAATGATTATGACAATGATGATAATGATTATGACGTCTATTATGATGATAATGATGATGACCTGTGAGTAAATTAGCCATTGACTTAGTTGAACCAAACTGAGTCTCCAGATACTTTGGTAGAAAGACAACAAAACCGCTAACGATAGAAACTTCACAGCAAATACCGAGACAGGTGACCAAATAGACCGGGTTAGTTAGGATAGAGAGAACGGCAGAGGGGAAATCTAAACGAATAAACAATTAGCAAATTTGTTTGAACATTTCTCAACCTTTTTATTTGCCATGCTTGTTCAAACTATTAACTTTCTGTATAAATTGTATAATAAATCATTATTGTCTAATTTCTATTGTATAGATTCATCATATTTGTAATGTGTATTAGCATGTATATTAGAACTGTATTTTGTATATTATTAAAAAAGGCCCTGAAAAATAACAAATTAATTATAATAATTAACTATATTCATTCATTTTATAATACAAGAATTTAATAATGGAATAATTATTGCTAAAGTATAATAATAACATTATAATTAAATGTGCAGATCATAATTATACTGTAATTATTATGCATTAACATTATTAATAATTATTGATAATTATCAATAAATAATGCATAAATATATATGCACATTATAATAATAATCTGCGCGTAGATATTTGCTAATCTGCATGCCGCTAGCATCGGCTATTCAAACTTAAATATGCTTAATAAAAAATTATGAATTATTTAATAATTATTATTATTATTTAATAATACTTCATAAAAGACTAACTTAATCAAAATATTATAGCTATTACTTTGACCTTTTTATCATTCTAATCGTTATTCTTTTATTTGGCATTAATTTTATAAGTGTTAAATTTACAACGCCATACTGTTTTATATTGAACCAAATTTCTATACTAAATTAAACTCAAGCCTTCCCTCATTTTTCATTTAGTATAACAAAATTAATTATGAAAATATTACGACAACATATTATTTACATTAACATAAATAACCAATCCGCGCTGATGTGACCCCAAGCTACAAACCTCTGATATTCTTCCCAATCGACGCAGCCTCCCCCTCCCCTTCCAAGTACTCCTTCTTCTTGTGCGCAAACATCAATGACTCCAATCTCTCCGGTTCCTCCCTAACCACCTGCTTCAGGGCCCCCAACAACATCTTAGGGAACCCATAGAAGGGCACTGATACGAGAAAGAGTAGGCCCCCAATGAAGATGAATCCCCCCCACCAGGCCCCCACCCAGCGGGGGTGGCTGGACGTGATGTTTAGCGTCACGGAATCGAAGGTGAAAAGATCGACGTAATACTGCAGCATAAGAGCTCCGAGAGCAAAACCAAGAACAGGGCCAAAGACTCCAAACGCGTAGATGAACGCTGGAATATAAATACAATACAGATGATAACTATGATGATAATGATGATGATAGAGATGATGATAATGATGATAATAATGAAGATATCGATAATAATGATAATTTTATTTATTATCTGATCTATCAACAACATACTAAACTCATGCATCATAATATTATCTAATATTAGTAAAAAATACGAAAAAAAAAGAAAAAACAACAAGCATTCTAATATTTTCAATTTTTCTTAAATTGTTTTTAATTTTTCACAACTTTCCTACTAGGATTAGGGTATCCATATAACTTAGCACCTGACTATATATATGACATAAGTAACAGAACACTATAGTATCTATACGACTTAACATGTAATATCTACATCAACATATGTAGTATTTACATAACTAAACAACCAAATATCTACATAACGTAACATAAAAGTATCTATATAACTTTATAGCTTAACACCTTACCATCTATACAACATAACACCTTACTATTTATATAACTTAACACCTTGCTATCTATATAACTTAAAACCTTAGTATCTATATAACTCAACACCTTACTATCTATATACCTTAAAACTTTACTATTTATATAACTCAATGACTAAATACCTATATAACTAAATGTACCTATATAAGATGGTGCCTTCAGTTTAGACACATGATTATCAATATACGTTGTACCCAGCGTATAGATAGGCGACCCACCGATACCAATCAACATCTGAGCGACGACCAGCGTCAACACATACCCTATCTGCCCCGACTCCTTCGACAAACAATTCCACTCCTCACCCTCCTCCCCACCCACCCCCTCCTCCAAAACACCAACCCCTCCCCTCCTACATAAATTTTCCGAATGCCTCGAAGAGTTCAGCCCCCCTGTGACCGTATACGCGGGCGCCATCATATGCGGCAGAGTAAAAACCAGCGTCCCTACCCCGGTAATCAGCGCCCCCAGTCCGATCCAATTAGGAATATGTCGCGTTGACCCAAAATAGCTAACGATAACGACAGACATCACTCCCCCGATCTCAACCGATGCCGCGATCAAACCCGAATATGACGACCCAATCTCAAATCGTTTCTCAATCGTCGTAATCACCGAGTTGACGTACCCGGCGGTCAATGCGCCGTTGAGCGTCGCTAGCAGACAACACATCGCGGTGAACGAAGCGATGGTAGCGCACGGCTGCAAGCAAGGTAAGCGACATTGACCGACGCGGCATTCACCCTGACTGGCTGACCCGATGGGTTCGTTCGGGTCACGACCGATTCCCGCACGGATGAATAAATGGTCAAGTTCGTCGAGGGATGTAGAGGGGGACGGATCGAGGGAGGAGTGAGGGAGGCAGGGAGGGAAGAGGGGCTTGGTGGAGGAGGGCTCACTGAGGGTGGAGGGAGTGACGGAATAGTAGGTGTCTGTGAGGGTTGAGTCGGTATCGTTGGGGTCAGGGTGCCAGCCGGTGTCATTAGTGGCCATGATGATAATGAGACTAAAAAAAAATTAATTTTAATTTTAAATGCAATAATTATTTCAGTTCAACTCTTTTTTTATGATTTAGATAAAATGTATTCAAATAATTAATATTGCATAAAAAATTATGCAACATTAGCTATTTTTTATCTGTCATACCCCCCCCCTCTTCCTCAACTATAAAATAATGATTTTTATAAAACTAATAGGCCTAACTTAATTTCTTAAACTTAATTAGGTAAGCAGTAGATAAAACAACAGCAAGCATCTGCAGCAAGGTCTTGTTTTAGCAAGTCAAGCCCCTTAGTTAAGTTCAAGTAATTCATTAAACTTGTTCTAACAAAATAAATAAATAACTTTTAACTTAAACCCTGATCATAATTCTAACCCTAATACTAATCATGCCACAACTAAAACTCGAACCTCTATTCCTAATTCTAACCCTAATCATAATTATAACCTTAATTCTAACCCTAATCGTACTAATACAACAGCAATTGAGGTGACAATTTGTTGTCTACTAAATAACATTCATATAAATTAACATTGGACACTGGTCAAACGGGGCGAGGCTTGCTAGAAGACGAGGCCTCGTTACAATAATGTCATCAAATGGGGCGAGGCTTGCTACAATTCGATGCCTCGTTACAATAAAGTATGTGGGTATAATGTCAGCTGTTACATCATCTACATTATAGAGACGGGTACAGATAAACCAATCATACTAGTCGAGTCAATTAATTAAGGTCATGAACGCTATTCCCTCGTCACGTGATCGCGTCACAACAGATAGAGAGAGAGCGAGAGAGCGAGAAAGAGAGACAGAGAGATAAAGAGAGAGAGAGAGACAGA
>JAQIXG010005436.1:0-11452 GCA_034700105.1 Oconnorella tubifera | reverse complement strand
GTTGGCTTAGATCAGCTTAATTGTATTTATCCTTGTTGGCTTAGATCAGCTTAATTGTGTTTATCCTTGTTGGCTTAAAACTTACAGACAATCAGATTAATCACTTCAGTTTTCTGCTGTCTATGTCTATTAATCTAATAAGTTATATTAACATGATGGACGAGGTGAGATTAAGTTTTATACAATAGTTAATTCTCTTAGGTCTTTTTAGAAAGTTTTATTAAAGTGTTGTTTTAAATATTTTAGGAGAGTCACAACGCATTGCATTTAGCTTTCAAACAAGCGTTCTTGGTCAAAAACAGTTTATTATCTCAAAAGGTATTTTCATTTTTTTTGTTTGTTTTACTTGTTGCACCCTTTAGCGTATGTTGTTCTTTTTTACATTTTACATGTTGCACCCTTTAAATGTATCTTGGTCTCTTTTATGTTTTACTTGTTGCACCCTTTAGAGGGACTCTTAAGTCATCGAAGACAATCTTTCTATGATTATATCCTGGAAATATTTGTCTTCAGTTTAATCGTTTTATCGGTTAAAAAATAGTTGTCACATTTTTCAGATATAACCACTTCCCTTTTAGATGGTGTGTTTAAAATTGGCATTTCTGATAGGATTATAGATTAAGATGCATGCTTAATAATCCGGATTGAAGATCATTTAATTGATTAGATTAGGAGTGAAGCGTTCACTCATCACTTGGTTACTAACTTACTACACGCCCTGGTGCATAAAATTGGCAGAATTTTTGACTTTTGTGAATTGAATGCTTTGTTATATTGTTGTTATTTAATATTGCATTATATGTCACTTAATATTGTATTATATGTCACTTAATATTGTATTATATGTCACTTAATATTGTATTATATGTCACTTAATATTGTATATAATACTTAATGGACACATTTGTGGTGATGTGACATTTAAAAAAGATTCCGTATTCTCAACAAATATTTTATTAATAGAAATGGTATTTATGACAGATGCTGGTTTTAGATGCGTAAATTTTTATCGTGAAAAACTTGTAATTTTTACGCATTTGATCAGCCAGACTGATACTGTTGCTCCCCCATCTGAGGTTAGACTAATTTTTATATAATATCCGTAATTTTGATAGTTATATATTGTTTTTATTACTAATTACAATATTAATATTATAGTTATAATATAATCTATAATTTAGCAGGAAATTGCATTTTGTTTGTAAAAATATTTTTCATTGACCATTTGTATAGATATGTAGCTTTTTTTTAATGCATTTTAAATTTTAAGGTTAAGTCTGTTGTTCTTTATTTTAAGGTTAAGTTTAATGTCTGTTATTGAAGCTTATTAGGAAATTGGTTACATAATTGGACCTGAACGGAAAGGGTTATGGTTAGAGTCGTGTGTCGCAGTATTTACTTATCAGCTGCACCCTTTTAACAAGTTCTGAAACGATTATATACATTCAGCTTTCACTTAGCACTTTATTTCATTTGTTTTATATAAATGTTAACTTTAAGATTAATTTAATTCAGTAAGATTTAGATGTTGAAGTAAAGGGTGCAGCAGGTTATGATTCATTGAGAGTCATTTCTTGAGAAACTTTAGCATTAGCTTAACGTTTATATAACAATATCAAATGATCATGTCTTAATATTTCTGTATAAAGTAGCTTGCTGAAGGTACAGTAACGATATATTTAGCGATATATTATAACATTCGATATTTATAAGTCTTGATAGGTTTTGATTCTGAAGCCTCTGTGTTCCAAGTTAAAATTTGTAATTATAAACTTAACCAGGATTTGAACCTGATACTTCTGATTGCAACTCGAAGCTTTTATCTTTTTACTTTCAGGCTCTGACTGTACACGATATCAAAGTTAGCGATTATTTTCCAGTAATTTCAAAATCTATCGAAACAAACCAAGGGACATTCAATGATGAAAAATCAGCCGAATTGAGTTCAAATTTAAAACCGAAAAATTCCAAAATAGATTCTGTTAATGTGACTGGTTATTTGAATCGTTTTAAATTTGATAGAGTTAGAAATCGGCACCATGGGGTTAGGGTTGAAACCCCGGCTTCTAAAGTTGCGAGGGAATCATTAGGCAGAGCTCGAAGAACTTCTATCGTAGGTTTATTGAAACTTAATCAAAGTTTTATATTAAAAGAAAAAGATATAAATAGCGATTTGAATTTAAATCTAAATGTTACTGAGATGAAAAACACTGATGAAAAATTTGATGAAATTTTGAAGCTGAATGCAACTTCCGGAGCAAATGATTCGAATCAGATAAAGCATTCGGCTCGGAAAAATGCTGTTAGTAAAACAGGAAGGATTAGGGTTAGAAGGGAAGTGACAGGAAGTAGAAAGTTTGATTTGGAAGATGATGATGATTTTGATTTGAGGCCAGGGAAAAGAAGAAAATTAAGCGAAGAAAAGAAATGTTTCATAAAACATGAAATTAAACCAGAGAATAGGGATCAAGAATTCATTTTAAAGAAAGATATTAATTTAAATTTATACAAAGAAAATGTATCGAAAAAAAGGTGTGCGAAAAAAAGTCAAAGTTTTGCTGAGATTTCAAGTAGTAACAATCTTGGTGAAAATTTATCAGTTGACAATTTAAATAAAGATAACGATTCTAAAAAGTGTTGTGACTTAAAAAAAGATATTGATGATAAATTGATTTTGTCTCCAGTTGGAAATAAATTACTGGAATATAAATCTGGAGCTGAAATTTGCTTGGATTCTGTAAATAGTAATGTTGTTTTATCATTTGATTGTAAAGAAAATGTTGATTTATTTAGAGATGAAATTAGCGAAAATAACGATTATGAAGTGGTTAAAAATAATGATGTGATTGTAATTGATGATGATAATGATGATGATAATGATGATGAAAGATTAGAAAAAGAAATTACAGATATAAGGTATGATTTTTAAATATTACCATATATATTTAATAAATATGTAATTTTTATATTATTAAACATTAAGTTTCATAATTGGCTGCAATTTACTTTATATAAGCCTTCTGTGAATTAAATCAAATTATTCGTAGCACTAGTTTCAATTTTTAATTTTTTAATATTTTAACGATGGTTAAATTTAAGTTACTTTTTATAGAAGGGTTCATCGATAACTTGTCTGCAGACTTTTGGTCTACCCTAACCCTAATTATAGTCCTATTCATAACCCTAAACTTGCCTCTAAACCTAATTCTTACACTAAACCTAACCCTATTGTAACAGCCATTGCAATGACCCTAAACTTTACACTAACCCTAACCTTAATGCAACAGTTTTAATCCTAGCCCTAGCCATAGCCCTAATCCTAAACTTGGCTCTAAACCTAACTCTTACACTAACCCTAATGTTGTAGTAGACCAAATATTGGTAGACCAAACATTTGATCTACCAAATATCGGTAGACCAAATGTCACTAGACCCAATATTGCTAGACAATATATACAATATATACACTATAGACAATGTCAGTAGACTAAATGTCAGTAGACCAAATGTCGGTAGACCAAATGTCAGTAGACTAAATGTCAGTAGACTAAATGTCAGTAGACCAAATGTCGGTAGACCAAATGTCAGTAGACTAAATGTCAGTAGACCAAATGTCAGTAGACTAAATGTCAGTAGACCAAATGTCATTAGACCAAATGTCAGTAGACTAAATGTCAGTAGACTAAATGTCAGTACACTAAATGTCAGTAGACTAGATATCAGTAGACTAATTGTCAGTAGACCAAATATCGGTAGACCAAATGTCACTAGACCAAATATTGCTAGACAATATATGCAATATATACACTATAGACAATGTCAGTAGACTAAATGTCAGTAGACCAAATGTCGGTAGACCAAATGTCAGTAGACTAAATGTCAGTAGACTAAATGTCAGTAGACCAAATGTCGGTAGACCAAATGTCAGTAGACTAAATGTCAGTAGACCAAATGTCGGTAGACCAAATGTCAGTAGACTAAATGTCAGTAGACCAAATATCGGTAGACCATATATCTGTAGACCAAATATCGGTAGACGTAGTATCATTGATCAAAAGTCTGTAGATAAATTGTAACACTGAATGAAATGAAAATATATATAGCATTAATTCTAGCGATACTTGTAAATTCTTACCTATAGTTATATTTAAGTTATTATTACAGAACGGTTCATGATTTGACTGGGGAACACATAACACATCTGGTTCTTAAAGAAGAACAATTTCTACGAGATATATTTGAAGGAAAAGTTAGTCAAAATTATTACAATCGTATAATTATTGAATTATGTAATTAATTATTATTATAATTATTTGTATTCTATTGTTATTATTGTTGTAAAGCTAGATTGACTTTACTTGTAGATTTTTTTGTATTGTGATTTATTTTGAAATCCGTTAAATTTTTGTTTCAGAAAAATTGTCGAAGACATTTTAGTTACAAAAATGGAGGAAATGAAAGAAGTTTGTTATTGTTATTTGTTTTTAATTCTTATTACTGCTTTAAAGTAACAAGTTTATAAGTTACAAGTTACTTATAAAGTAATAAGTTACATACAACTTATTAACTAATTAGCTGATTTATTGATTAAGTAATTAGCTGATTGATTGATTGACTAACAGATTGACTGATTAGTTATCTAATTGACTTCTTAACTAATTAGCTGATTTATTGATGAACTAATTAGCTGATTTATTGATTAACTAATTAGCTGATTTATTGACTGACTAATTAACAGAACGACTGATTAATTATCTAATTGACTTTTTGACTAATTAGCTGATTGACTGCTTGTATATTAGAAGAATTGTCAACATCAAGCATTGAATGTTTATTCACTGATGATCAGATTCAACGCACTTTGATCGCTCTCATGTCAATCTTTTGCAAGAAGCATAACAAGGTAGTGAATACTGTTCACCGATTCTTAGTGCAATAAAGTCTTAACTGGCACTTTCTAGCTTTCTAGTAGGGCCTAATTGCTTAATTAGTTAATTAATTAGTAGGAAGTTTTTAAATAAAGTCAAGATATGTATTAAGAATATTTGTGTATTATTTTGTTTATTATAAATATTTGTTTTGTCCAGACGTTAAACTTAACTTGCTGCACCCTTTAGTAATACGCTTAAATTAACAGCTGCGTCTGAGATATAATCATCTATATAATAATACTGTAATCCAGACAGTCGTCTGCTCTTGAACCGAAACCTTTCTATTTGTGTCCATCGCTATAACCACTTAGTTCTAATGAGTACTTGTGACTACTTTTGTTTCAGTACTTTGACTACTTAATGAAAGTACTTTTGCCTGAAGTACTTGTAAGTATCTATCAAGTGGTCAGTGGTACTAAAGATCGCATTGTTGCTGAAAATGAGTTGGAGAATTTAGCTGCAAGCAAGATGACAATGTCTCAAATCTGTTGAATTTTAATGGTACCCAGATAAATGACCCCGAATACATTATCCCGACAAAACAGCCCCGAATTCATTAACCCGATAAAACGACCCCTAATACATTAAGCCGACAAAATGGCCCTGAATACATTAATCAGACAAAACGGCCTCGAATACATTAACCCGACAAAATGGCCCCGTGAATTAATTCAATAACCCAAACCCTAACTAACCGTAAATTTAACCTAGCACTAACCCTAACCTCAATTCTAGCCTGAACTCAAATCCTATCCCCTAAGAATTAATAGTCGGGGTCGATTTGTCGGGGCCGTTTTGACGGGTCACAAGTGTTAACCTTGCAGGTGCAAAGTATTCGTAGCTTAATAATACATTATTTGTACACGGTTTAACGTTACATCAGCACAAAAAAGACTCTTCAGTGTTCAGACTCGATTGTATATCAATGACTATAAGACAAAGTGAATTAAACAAGATTTGAAACAAGAACAAATTGTTTAAAATATTTATTATGTAATAATTCTTAATAGTTGCAACATTTAAAATGATAACAAATATTAAATAGCAAAGTGTTTTAATATTTGAATAAATAAGCATTGAATGCACTAACGATATGTTCAGTGAATCTGCAAGTAACACGCGTGTATTTGATACTGAAGTCACATCAGCATGACAGGCTATCAGTGATATGTTGCGTGCATGCGTATAAACCGAGTGATGAGTGAAATAGAGATAAAGTGACGAGTGTAATAGAAACCGAGTGATGAGTGAAATAGAAATGAAATGATGAGTGAACACTTGATTCTTTAAGCAGTAAATAATTTCATTTGGGAATGATGGGGGGCGGATGGCAAGCGTGTATAATACTTTGTATAATTTTTATTTTTTAAATTCTTACAATAAATGATAGTTTTTATTAAATACACAAATATTTTGAACATTCTATAATATTCTCAAGCATCTATAGCTAGGCTGTATTTTCTAACAAGCCCCACCCCTTTTGACTGTTATCTCTAGTTAGATCGATGTTATTTAGTAGACGTCAATTAAATTCGTTTACAATTATAATAACCACGGAACAACAACCCCCCCCTACCCCCTTCCCCCCCAGTTAAAAGTGAATGATAATCAGAATATGAAATTGTACTGTACCCTTGGATAATAAACAGTTTATAGCACATGCAATGTATAACATACATATTTAAATAAACAATTTTTAGACGCGTCCTAGTGTCGATTCTAGTGCAAGAACTTGTTGCATCCTTTAGCAAGACGCTTGTTTTTGTATACTATCAGAGCCTCCGTACTCAAATATCATGTACAGTTTTTGTTGAATCTTAATATCGGTAGAGGTATGGATTCATATGTGTGAAATGAATGCATATTATATCATAAAATTTACTGTAACAAATCACAACATCAAATAATATCAGCAATGAGTATTATAACAGTTTTATTTCATAAAAAAGGTGTCAGTTTTTTTAAACTTGCTAATTTAAATAGTAAATCTTAACTAATGAAATTTAGTTGCCTATCACAAAATAATGCCTATCAACAAACTACAAAGGTGAAAAACAGTGCCAAAAACTACATCAATGAAATATCAGTGAAAGTTAGTGTATACCTTTTAAATATAATAAGAGAAAGGAATACATTCATATGATCAGTGTCTAGGAATAGGTTGATTTAAATTATACAAATATCTTTTATTTTAACTCCATATTTTGAGGTCAAATTGACACAATATATACGGTAATAATATATCGAGTTAAAATCTTATGATTTAGACCATAAATACTTATATAAGTGCATTTAAGGGTGTAACAGCGTTATAAACATTCTTCATTTTATATAGTCCCCCACCTCTATTTAGCTAAGGCTAGATATTACTACAAGTATTTATCATATTTATATTAAGAATAAATCTTAGATGATATTTTTATAAATTACAATTTAAAATAAATTTTACCTAGTTTTTTATCATATAAGTTTATTACATTCTGATGATATACAAAAGTTACGACTAAAGAAAATAAATAAGTCTTTAAAACACACGTGCAATAAAGTGAAATATGAAATTATTAAGTATAATACGATTACAATTGATCAATATTTGAATGTTCTTACTTTTTTCGAAAGTTTGATGAACTTTTGGTCAACATAGAATGAAATTATTTGGGTAAATGATCAAACTTGATCATAATTTCTGTAAGAAATTCATTGATCAAAACTTTAATAGAATCCATCTGCAAAATTTTATCATCTTTTGTTCACAAAAACGTTAAATTATTTACTACAGATGATGAAAGTTAATCAAATTTGACTACAAAGTCTTTGGTCACACGGTAAATGAAATTGTTTGGTACAAATGATAAAAGTTGATCAAAACTTGAACGCGCCCATCTGTCCGGCAAGTTTGATCAAGTTCTTGGTTGCAGATTCATCGAGTTGCATGAATGACTCGGTCTGGGTCACTGCGGTCATGTGATTCAATATAAAGCGAAAACAAAATTCCTCCAATTCCTGATAAAACAAATATTTTGTTTCCTAATGTTAACTTAACTCCTTAACTTACAATTGAAGTTTAATTATGGATTAATTGATTACAATTTAATGAACTTAATGAATAATTACAATTTATAAAATATAAGGTATACATAGAATAAAAACAGAATAAAAGCAAAGTAAAAAAACAAACAATTTAAAAAAAAAAAATAGTTTAAACAATAGTCATTGTCAAATAGTAATTGTCTAAACAATAGTTTAGATATAATTGTAAATAAACTGTAATCATTTTTCACAATGATTAAAGTTGAATTATTAATTTACAATAAATTAGTTACAATTTAATCATCTCGTTTTTAGATCTAAAAATCTAGTTTTGTGACGTAGCGGTAATTTGTTGATACTTTCAAGTAGAATATACTTTGCTAAACGGTGCAACAAGTAGACAAAACCGTGACTTTTTCACAGGAATTAAACTTATTTCTTTCAAGTCCGGTGCTCAAACCACTTCGTGATGCAGCAAGAACTACTAAATCAAACGAGTCAATTACTTAACATCACATCACATCAAAAAATCTCTTTATTGAGTTGTTGTGAACAGTGCACCTACAGAAACAAAGTGATGAGTGAACGCTCGACTCTTAACGCAGCAGAGCAGTAAATGGAGGGGGGAGCAAACTCGTATAAATAAAGTTTCACCCATTTCTAATCTATATCCCTTAGTTTTGAGTACTACACTCTAACCACTTCACCTCTCCGACTAATTTTCATAACTAAACTATTATTTATTAATAATTATACTAACTGATGCGTCGTATTTGATTGCCGCTGCGTACAACATGGCAGCATTGTCTACACTGATTCCTTGTTTTATGCAGCGCTCACATAATCTCTTCAATTGAGTCTCACAGTAAGCATTCGCCAAGTCTAATAAACCTAAATACAACAAGATTTCATTTAAATTAAACTAATCATATTAATTACATCTAATCTAATTAATCTAATTGAGATGATCCTGCAGCTGCTCCACTACCTCTGTAGCGCGTCCGACTCAAGATCAAAAGGTTGTTTGTTCAAATCACATTTGGGTCAAATTAAAAAAAATAATCAATTTTACTAATTCTAAGTTTAAAAAGACTAGATCCCGTTCTTGGATGGGTTTCAAAGCTAGTAAATGATAAAAATAAAGTGGATAGGATCTACCTATAGCATCATCAGGACTTAGATCTACTCTGTCTGTGTAGAGATATTCAAGAAAAGCTCTGTAGACTACGTAGCTGTAGTGAATCACTTGTATTATACTATCAGGCAAAATATAACGAGAGCATTTAAATTATCTCAGCATATCATTATCATTATTACATTATCATTGTTTGTGATAGCAGACATAGTGGAATTAAGCATCGTGCTAAAGGGTGCAGCAAGTTAGCGAGATATAGCTTAGATGATAACCTAAAGGGTGCAGCAAGTCAATAAAATATAGCTTAAATAGCTACGTGAAGGATGAAATGAGTTGGTACGATATAGTATAAGTGTTAACCTAAATCTTGCAGCAAGCTAGTGATATACTGATCAAGCAACTACTTAAAGAGTGCAACAAGTTAGAATTTTTTTGCGCTCTACTTGAAATTTGCCTTAATGAACATTAGCTTTCCTGCATAACATACAAGAGCAATTACAAGTGAAATACGAGTGAAATACAAGTGAAATACAATATAAATACAAGTGAAAAACATGTGAAATAAGCATGAAATGCAAGTGAAATACAAGTAAAATACACTGAGTGACTCACTCTTTATCGGTTTCACTCCACTCTGATCTGAACATGTTACGAAAGTACTCACATCTGAAGTGAAAAGTGATTTCATCAAATATTTCATCAAATTAAACTTTAAACGCAGTAATTTACAGTCGTTGTATATTATCTTTAAATGCTAAACATTATCAGATAAATAAATCAACATATGATAAATAAACCAAAAACTTTTAATTTGTCAATAAATCACTAAATCTATTTAGATTTGATGTCCCATAGTCCTAACCTTAACCATAACCCTAACATCATAGTAGACCAAACATAAACCTAATATATGATAAAATTACCTGATTTTAAGGATGGACCTATGCACATGTATAATTCTCCCTTCAACTGAAAATTTAACATCTGATGTGCCCTAAAAATATAGCAAAAATACTAATAAAAATACTTTAAACTAAAAGCTACTTTTTTAAAAAAATATTTTTTATCTCTGAAAAAAGGTATTGATTAGGTTGGACAGAAACCAGATGTCTGAGGTTCAAAACAGGTATAGACAGTAAACATTAAAGAAGTTTAGCTAAACTTGAGAAGATAAGCTTCATTTGAGATATCAAGATTAATTTAAAATGTTAAACTCAACTTCTTAAATTAAATTTAATATCTTAAGTCAAGCCTATCTTTCTACGTTTAACTTCAAAGCTTATCTTTGCTACGTTTAATTTCAAAGCTTATCTTTGCTACGTTTAACTTCTTAATTTAATCAAATGAAATGGAATACTTGTATATATTCATAAAAAGAGTCCTATACAATTAGCCATAGACATACATACACAAACAAGCAAAGAAACAAACAAACTGACAGCAATGATATATTCAAAGAAATAAATAAGTAGAGAAACAAACAAAGAAGCAGAGATATACACAGACAGTTACTTACAGGGTCATCAAAAGCTCTTCTTAAACTGTCAGTGATCTTCCTAGTGTCCTGTGGTTCTGATGAAATGTAAAAAGTAAAAATATTTATGAGCCCTGGTCAATGTATGGGGTGGGAAAGTATTAGAGCCTCCCACCCCATTACAGAATATGTTTAAATTAAACAAATTATAAATTGAATAATAAATTTTTGAATGATTTTCTGATTATGTTACAACTAGAGCTTAGAATTAAGTGTCTTGTTAAAGCAAGTCAGTCAAGTTATGGGTAAAATTTACTAGAGGATATTTCTAAACTGATACACAAAGATAGACACACACACACAGACAGATGAGCAGACAGATAAACAGACTAGCTGATGAAAGGACTTGCACGATAGCAAAATACAAACAAATAACCAGACAGACAAACACAAAAACGGCTACACAAACGCACATATGTAAAGACACAAAACAGACGGACAGACAGACAGACAGACTGACCGACTTGTAGAGGCTTCCATGTGACAGCAGGACTAGCAAAACAAGCAAAGACATCATGGATGCTATGGAACTTAGTCTCTAGTGGTAGACTGACAGACTGGCCCCGACATTGACCCCACATAAAGACCCGACCTGTCTGGGTCATAGCTGATGATATGTGATTGTAGTGTATAGCGGCTATCTCTACAAATCTATAATCATTGATTGATTGATTGATCACTACATTAATAGAACATTTATCAAGGCAATAATTGATTACATAGATGATAAAAAGTCTGATCAATGAAATAACTATTTCAAATAATTGAAAATGACTAAAATCAAAACTGTCAGTTAATTAATGGCAGTTAATCAAATAAACA